>JANBXA010000069.1:73065000-73142500 GCA_030556225.1 Cricetiscus sungorus | reverse complement strand
ATGTGATTAGGCGCGACCCTGGGAATCTGTTTTTTGAAAACGGCTCAGACGATTCTGATGTGCCCGTGTGGAGCCGCATGTATCAGGGGCCTCTGCGAGACATTGACGAAGATCAACAGGGCCTTGAAATGATAGAATGACAATCCCCTCTGGGAAGAACCAGGTGACCAACCCCCGCCAGGGCTTCGAATCTCCACTGGCGACAGCGGCCGAGGGGCCGAGGGGCCTAGGGGCTGAGATGAAGGCTGTGCGCTCACACGGCACCGGGCGCCGACAGCTACTCTAGGTACCCCGCGCCAGACTGTACCAAGAATGATGTATAAGCTCTTTATGGTGCTTTTCTTGGCCTCACACTAAGGACTTCTGATTGGCTTTAGGGCAGATCTATCACCCATCTTCTGGGTTAGAGGTGGGTGGAAGGTCAACCACGACCAATACAGAAACACTTCTTAGCTAAGCCCCTCCCTATCCCGCTTCCTGTTGCTGTCCATCAACCTCCTAGCAGGCGGGACTTTGCCTCCCGCCAGTTGGCTAATAGACACGTCGTTCATTCCTCAGTTGATTTCCGGTTGGTGACCACTACCGTCTATCAGTGACATTTAGCAGTTCCATTGGCCAGACCAACGTCACTCTAGATGCTTCCCAATGATTGGTTGAAAATGCTGTCGGTCCCCAATGTGCCGAGCGCTTATTGGTAAGCGCTGCCGTCGCTCGGGCGGTGGCGGGCTCCAGGATTGGCGGGTGCTAGGCGGGCGGTGTCAGGCTCTCGGTGGCGGCGGAGGCGGCGGAGGCCAGGGAGGAAGATGTCGTAATGAGCGGTGGGTCCTGGCCTCTGCCGGCGGGGTCTTCCCGGCCCCCAAGGGTCGGGAAGACGGGCAGAGGCCTCGGGGAGGGGAAGCCGGAGCCGGGGGTGCCCCCCTGGGACTGGGTCTGGCGCCGGGGCCCGGCTACGGGAGGGGCGGGGGGAGGAAGGATTCCCGCCCGGAGGAGGAGCGCGGCTGGCCGGCCGGGCGGAGGCACCCGGAAGGGGGCGTTAGACTCCCCGCCCCTCGGAGCCCCGGGCAGAAGGGAGGCGCTTCCGGGGCTGGCAGGAGGCGCGGGCACCTAGGCGATCCTGGAACCCCCTTTGCCCCTTGGCCAGGTGGCGCCGGGCCCTCCGGCAGTGCCCGAATCTGTTCCACGCAGGCGGCCGACGCCCGCTGGGGCTCGCCCTATGGGCAGCCAACGCTTGAGAACCTGCTGGTGCCAACCAGACCGGCCTAGGTTGCAGCCTGCTGCCTGCCGCACCGAAGTCCCAGACGGTGTCAGGCACTCCCTAGGCAAATGACTGCCGAGTGAAAACCGAATTTTACTGTTTGTATCTGGATCCTTGAGCCTGCGACTAGGTGTCTGCAAGCTCTTGGAATTCTGAGAAGTTTGAGAACTTGTTGACAGAGCTTCCATACTATTGCCCGATGCCCCGTGCGGGGGTCAAAAATGCACTGAAATTCCAAGAAAAGTGTAGGCGCTGTAGTTCTTAAGAGATTACCTAAGAAATAAAGTAGATAACTCGCTTTCTCCCTCTCTCCTCGTTGCTGACTTAATGGTGCTCAGCTTCCTCCCTTCCTTCTTGGGTTTCTTTCCCAGTGAATTTCTAATTTTAGTACAAAAGGAAGTGTTTCTTCTGCCTTGGGCAATTGACAAACCTGCCCTCACTACATTCCTTGGTTTTATTCCAACAGTCTGTCATGTTTAATTGTTTCATAATTAACTTGACTCCATTTGGCTTTTCTCTTGAACTTTTCTCTTTTTTAGAAGGTTACTACTAGATCATTTATTTGTTGCTTCATGGAGAAAGGCCAGTGATCTATGAGCCATGAGTTGGCCCAAGTTCCCCTATGCAGATTTCATTGCAGAGAGGTGGCTGATGTTTCAGGGTGTACTGTCTACAGCTGTTTCATGCTGTGCCCTAGAAGGCAGTGGGTATTACAGAGCAGGGGTAAAGCTCTGAGTTGACCCCCACCCTCTATTGTGCTGGAGGTTGAATCTAGATTCTCACAAATGGCAGACATGCGGTTCCTACCACTAAGCTTCATCTTCAGCCTGGAGCTGTCTTGGATAGGCTTTTAAGGCTGGAAAGGCTAGGGTGTTAGCCAGCACAGTGAATTAGCAGAGGGAATGATGGAGCCCAGATCCATCAGCAGTTTCCATTACTGACACAAAGAAATCCATTGTCTATAGTGATGACTATAGTGATACAGTCATCAGTGTCTTGTTTTAAGTTCTTGATGACAATGAAAGGGGCAGATCTCAAAACCAATAAGTGAACCTTATTTCAGCCTTCCAGTGGCTTCGTTTGGGGGGTGGGGTGTTGAAACATGGTCTTTCTATGAAGTCCTGGCTGGCTTGTGTTTATACTGTAATCTGTATAAGATTTGAACTTGAGGTCCTCATGCCTCGGCCTCCCAAGCACTGGGGTTATAGGTGTGTACTGATTTACTTGGTTTCCAGTGACCACACAGACATCAATCCCAGTTAATATGAATTATCTATGGCTGCAGTGGTTGGTGAGCTTTCTAGTTCTAGTTGTTCTGCTTGGTTGTACGGAGACTTCTCTCTTTGGTTAAAAGCAACAGCAGCAGGGAAAACAAGCTGCCCTGGTACCATAATGAGCCCCTGAACTAGCTGCTAAAGACAGAGACTCTTGCCAAAGAGAACTAACTAGGGTTTGCTCATAACTGTCTTTCCCTGGGCACCCAACTGGCCCCGAAAGAGCTTGGCATCCCTGTGGACAGCACATAAACTGACCCTCCTTAGATTTGATTTCAAGTTTGGGCCTCGGTCAGTGGTCGGATTACCTAAGCTCAATCCTTGGGGTCTCACCTAGTGGAAAGAGAGAAACTACTTCCACACTGCAGACAGACAGATAGACACTGCAGACAGACAGCTCAATCCTTAGGGTCTCACCTAGTGGAAAGAGAGAAACTACTTCCACACTTCAGACAGATAGACAGATAGACACTGCACACACACACACACACACACACACACACACACACACACACACACATACACACACGAGAGAGAGAGAGAGAGAGAGAGAGAGAGAGAGAGAGAGAGAGAGAGAGAGAGAGATTGAGAGAGCACAAGGTTGGGTCTGTGGAAACCTGTCAAAGAGGAGAAAAGCAGTAATTATGATAGATTTTTGAGTATGAAAGCCCAAGCCTTTCCAGCAGGTAGGGAAGTTTGTATTAGGGTCTTGAATATCTTAGTTGTTCTGGTGGTTAAGTGTTTTGGAGAAGTTATAGTCTCTTGTACTAAGCAGTGACAAGATGTGGCAATCCCCAAGCCTACTTTAAGCAATTATTGCCCAACCTTGGCCACTTTCAAAGCTTCTTGTAGCCAGCCAGAAGACTCTGGCATTGACGTGGGCTCAGCAGATTCCTAGAGCCTGACCTCTCCCATTTCTGTGCTAGAAATGGGCCCTTTCCCCTAAGTTACCTTTATTCCATTTCTGTTTCATCTACAATCGGAAACTCTGCTTCCAGACACTGAAAATATTCCTCATTATTTTGGGTCAGGTGGACAATGGCCACAGAGAGGCAGAGAGACATTGCTGTGAAGGTTGTATTGAAGGAACATTCAAAACTGGACACATATGAGTTGACAGGATTACGGGTGGCCTCATTTTAAGCTGTGTGAGCTGTGAACTTGGAGTAATCTCCTTGGAGAAGGTCATTCACTTCCTTGTACGTTTAGTAGGTAGCATGTCTGGATTGTCATTTTGGGTGTGTTAAAGGATTTGTGAGGTCCTTCCCAGCTTGCTCTACACCTGGAAGCCAGGCTGGGTATGGTGCAAGGCTGAGGCCAGAAGATTGTGAGTTTGAGTCCACCCTTGGCTACTTAGTTGCAGGCTAACCTGTGCTATATAGCAGACCTTGTCTCAAAAAAAAAAAAAATAAAATAAAAATGAAAACAAGGAAAGTTTATCCAAGGGTGGACCAGGTAAGTGTTGTTGGTGGCTTTTGTCATGAGAATTCCTGCACGGCTCATCTCCTTTTCCCTCTACAGTTCAGGTCTTTGTCGAATGCAGTTGCAGGTCTGTCTCTTAAGGTGCAGGCTCCATAGCCCACGTTTTCATGAGCAGCTTCCCTGAGAGCGCCAGGGTAGAGGGTTTCACGTTTCCATCAGAGATCTTGTGGAGCTTGGTGGGAAGGTGAAAGTAAGGCTAAGTAGGAATGGATTGGGGTCATTCTTGAGGAGACAGCCCCCGATGTCATTGTGGATTTGTTCCAGTCGACAAATGTTGAAATAGAAAACTTTTTCTTCTGCTTCATGGGATCCTGAAGGGAAACACAACACCAACCTCGGAGCAAGCTCAGAGTTGGCACTGGCATCTTGGGGCAGGGCAACCAGGCCTCTAGGTACATGTTTGGGAATCGGTCTGTCACTATCACCAGTGTCACTCTGCCTTTCCTCAAACTGTGTTCAGGCCAGCATGCTCTAGTGAGATAGATGAGCCATTGCTCAATGAGAGGTCTATGAATGGGCAAAGTGTTCCATCTTGGTGCTTCTCAGTGTGGCCCAGAGACAGCTCCAAGTAGTATTGAGATGTCCAGGCTGTCTCATCACAACACAAGCCTGCTTGTAAGCCCAGCTGGTGGATTCGGATGATGGGCATCTCTTTCCCTTGGCTGCCTTTTGTTGCAGCATCAGAATTGCCTGCTGTGTCCAGCCAGCAGCTGGCTGTGTTGTAGTGTAGAGGTTTAGTTTGGATGGCCAAGGCCATCTGAGATGCTAGTTTGCCGCTGCGTGGTGATTTAGGCCTTTCAGGTGCCATTCATCTCAGCCACGGGACAGAAGTGGCTCCGGAAGAGTCAGCAGTCACTGCACATTTCTAAATGTCTCTCTAGAACATCCTCATTGGGGTTGTCACCTCTCATGGGATTTGGTCAAATCCCAAAGTGGCTCCCAAGACTGACTAGAGATTACAAAACAGCTAACAGGGTCATGTGATTGGAAGTGAAATATTTCTGCCTCTGGTTTATATTTAATTTGGAGAAAGAAAAACCAAAAATCAGATGAAGACATTTCTCAGGCTTCAGAAGAGCAAGCAGCAAGCCAGCCTCCCTCTCTTCTCCAGGGAAATGAAGTCACTACTCCTTTCAGAAGTGATCTTAGCCTGGGAGAGCTCAGAGAGTGACTCACAAACACACTGCCAAGGCGGAGAAGGCGGCCATGTTTGTGCAGAAGGAGATTCTTGGTGTTGGGGGTGGGGAAGACACTTGCTTTTATTTCTCCTGAGTCCCAGTATTTTTTTCTTCTTCAAGATATTCATTATCTATATAGTGTTCTGCCTGCATGTATGACTCCATGCCATAAGATGGCACCAGATCCGTTACAGATGGTTGTGAGCCATCATGTAGTTGCTGGGAATTGAACTTAGGACCTTTAGAAGAGCAGCTAGTGCTCTTAACCTCTGAGCCATCTCTCCAGGCCACAGTCCCAGTCCCAGTATTTTTTTTTTTTTTTTTTTTTAGTTTTTCCAGACAGGGTTTCTCTGTGGCTTTGGAGGCTGTTGTCCCAAAACTAGATCTTGTAGACCAGGCTGGTCTTGAACTGACAGAAATCCTGATATTCTTAAGCAGAAAAGCTTGCATGGTTTCCTGGGACTGCTTCCATCATGCTGAAGTGTTCCCATCATCCCTTATTGACTCCACATTGATGCCCTGTGACCCAGGTAACAAGCAAACTAGGAGTGACAACAGTCATGCATGGAGGAAAAGAATTCAATTTGGGACAGACCAGGAGTGTTCACATTTAGATGCTCTCATGGTCTTAACTAATGTCCCCATGCATGTGCTAACTGGAAAGGGTATCAGTGTAGCTTGGAGCTGTAGTGCCCTGTGGGGTTGCATTACTTACATTGAAGTGTTTGACCTGGCCAGCTCACCCAGGCACCACACTTGTTTTATGGGTACTGGGATGGCGCCTGGGCTTGGTGCATGCTAGAAGAGCATTCTAGCAACTGGACCACACCCCAGCCCTCCTTTGGGTCTTCTTTCCTTTATTTTGTTTTTGGGACATGGTTTCTCTGTATAGCCCTGGCTGTCCTGGAACTTGATTTATAGACCAAACTGACCTCAAACTCAGAGACCCACTGCCTCTGAGTGCTGGGAATAAAGGCATGCGCTACCACCGCCTGGCTGGGAATTTGCATTCTTAATGAGACAGTAATTAGGTAACAAATAAGTACTTGTTGGAAAGTGATAAGTCTAAGGATAAAAATAGAAGAGAGGGAGGGTAGGGAAAATGTGTGGGAGAGGCGGTTAACACAGGGTGTTCAGGGATGTCTTGGTGAGAAAATGACTCACGAAACACTGAAAGAGTGAAGGGGTTTGAACCAGCTCTGTTGAGAGTCAGGGGAAGAGGGTGGTAGCCAGCACAAGGACCTGGCCGGGAGCACAGGAACTTTGGGGAAGACAGCATGGGGATGGGCAGGGAGTCAGGTCACACAGGCTTGAGTGTGATGTTTGGAGCTTTGGCTCTCTGATGGGATGCTGTTTGTTGAGGGCCTCTGAACTGAAGAGTGATGGGGTTTCATTTATGCTTGCTGTGTTAGAATGGATTGACAGGCTCAAATTTGGAAGGACAGCTCAGTGGCCTTCTCAGTTGACTAGGTACAGACATGGGTCTAGGTGATGACTGAGAGGGTGGTGAAGGGTCATATTTGGAATGTGTTCTGAAGTGTTTGTTCTCATGTGTGAGAAAAACTCAAGTCAAGGATAATTCCAAGGTTTTAGGGCTGACCAGCTGGAAGGATGGAGTTAGCATTCACTGCAGTTGGGAATGTTTGAAGGAAGCATGGAATTAGAAGCTATCAGAAACACTATTCAGGGCTAGTTAAAATCAAGGTACCCTCTAATATGTCCAAATGATGGTGTCAGCAGCACACAGCAGGCAAAGTCTACAGACAAACTCAGGCATTATCATCATATAGTATCTTGGTCTTGAAAGCCATAAGAATAGGTGAAATCACCTAGAAAATAGGTATAGACAGAAGAAATACAAGTCCTGAAGAGGAGTCTGGATGGCCTGCTGCTGAGGATTTGAAAGGAGAGGAGGACCATCAGAAATTAGAAGTAGCCTGCAAGGTAGAAGGCTGCCTTGAGAATCCATCAGAGTATTTCCAGGAGCAAGAATGGCTAGTTGTCACATCCCAAAAGATGAGGGCTCAGGTGTAGGAGTTAGCAGTTAGATTATGTAACATGAGGCCTGGGAGCATTAGCAATTTTGGTAGTAGTACAACCTGGTTGAGCCAAGTTCAACTATTGGAAGTAATTAGGAACAGCAAGTACAGACCCTCCTTGGCTTAGGATGAGGCTATTTGTTGGATAAATTTGTGAGCTGGAAAGATTGGAGGTCAAACATGCATTTTAATATACCCAACCTTCCAAATATTATAGTGGGGGTGGGGTGTAGGTCATTGGAAGAATGCTTTCCTAGCATGAATGAAACCCTGGGTTTGAAATCCAGGCATGCTGGGCGGTGGTGGCACAGGCTTTTAATCCCAACACTTGGGAGCCAGGGCCAGGTGGATCTTACAAATTTGAGGCTAGTCTGGTCCATAGAGTGAGTTTCGGGACAGCCAAGGCTACACACAGAAACCCTGTCTTTAAAAACAAAACAAAAAAAAAGAAAAGAAAACTTGGTGTAGGGATGCACACCTGTATTCTCAGCCCTCCAGGAGGGTTAGGTTGGCTCCTTAGTGAATTTGAGGCCAACCTGAAGCACGTGAGTATAACCTATCTCAAAAAACAAAGACCTCTTAGATTGGTGAGAGTTGAACAAAATCATTTACTACAAAGTATTTGAATAAAATGTTGGCTGTTATGTAACTTATTGAATACTATACTAAAAATGGAAAACATAATTATGAGTATGTCTTCATGTACTATATAAGGTTGAAAAGTTAATTTGGAGGCCTGCAGGTTAGGTTAGCTCAGTGCTTGGAGGTATTAGCCCAGTACCTGTCATGTCAGGGTTAGTCTGACAACCTGAGTTCAATCCCCAGGACCCACATGATGGAAAGAGAGAACCAACTCCCACAAGATGTCGTCTGACCTCCACATGTTAGCCATGGCGTGTGTATAGCCATGCATCATTGTATACACACATTATATACAAATAAAATATGGCTAAAATGTGAAAAAAAGTGTTAAGTTGAACCATAGAAGTAAGGAGCTGTCTGTACATGGTAACTGGCCAGTTTTGTCCTAGAGGAGAGGTTAAGAATCACAGCTCAGAAAAGAAGTATAACTTCTTGGTAAAGTCGTGTGTACATCTCAGGGTCATGGCTC
Source organism: Cricetiscus sungorus (assembly GCA_030556225.1). NCBI lineage: Eukaryota > Metazoa > Chordata > Mammalia > Rodentia > Cricetidae > Cricetiscus > Cricetiscus sungorus. Next base: position 73,134,161 of record JANBXA010000069.1, on the reverse strand, counting down.
AGTTGGGGTCAGGGTGAGGGTGGAGAAGATGTCTGTTTCTCTTCATTTGGCCTGTGGCATTAGCAGCCTCTCTGCAATGAAAGGCGAGATCGTCATCTTCCTGTGTTGTGGTTGCTGGGTGCTCAGTTGTCTGGGCAGTCTGGAATCTGTCAGCCCAGCTTGTTCTCTCCACCCTTCATCCAGGCTGATTTGCCAGTTTCCCTGGAGGTCCAATTTTGTTCTTTAAAACCAGCCGTGGCTTGCTTTTTCCTTGCCCGCTCTGAATTCTTCTAGGCTAGGCAACTGGGAAAGCCTGGCCTTAGAGACTGCTTTACTGGCTTCTGGCCCAGTCAGACTGACCAAAATAGCCACCAGAAAGACTGTTTGCACACAGTGGAACTCCTGCTGGGGAAATGCCATAGTGGAGGGTCAAGGGAGCCATAGCTGTGAAGGTTTAAAAAACAAAACCAATAGCCTAGGGTCTGGGTGTGGACTTTGAGCCCTCTTCCAGCCTGGGACAGCCTGATTGATAACCAGGGCTCTAGGGTCCTTCCTGTTAGATCATGTTGTTCCAAGCCAGTCTGCCAGAGACAGACAGACGCCCCCCTACCCCAGGATAGAGCTACGCTCACTACCCTGTGGTGAGGCCAGCGTTGCCAAGGGTGCTCCAGGGAGTGTACATTGGCATCCAGCAAGGTCATCTGCTTCTTGAGAGTAAGTGAGAAACAACCCCTGGAGATTATAAATGGCCCAGGGAGAGCTCAGGCTTCAGGCTCCCAGGAAGAGAGAGAATGGGAGAGAGGAGGGAGGGAGGGACAGGGAGGAGGCCAAGGTGCTTGGTTCCTCTAAACTTTGTCAAAAGAGCTTTTGCAAACCATGGGAGGGTGTAGCCTGGGGAGTGGCTGGGTTTACGAAGGTAGTCCTCCATCCGTGTACTGGCTGGATAAAGGGAGGGGGCCAGAGGCTGGAAGCTGTCCTGGAGGCTGTGGGTGGGAGTTCAGGCTGAGAGAGGGTGATGGGTCTCTCAAGTAGAAAGCAGAATTATATAGAGGGAAGGAAACGGGAGGACCTGGTTATACCCCAGGAGGGTGATGCTCTGGGTTCTGTGATCGGAACTACCGGGAAGAAGCTACATTCCAGAGATTCCTGTATTCTTACCTCTCCCAGCTGTCCCAGTGCTGTGAACCAGGTCTGTGATCAGCAGTTCAGTGCAGACACAGCTTACTAAATAGCAGCCCTTGTTCCCAGACCTTCCTCCCACAGTCACTGAAATGGACCTGGCTTCATCTCAGTCCAGAAAGGATCCCAAGGACATGATACGCTGGTTACAAAATGGCTGTCAACAATTTTTTTGCTAGGGAGGAAAATGGGAAAAAAAGCTGGCCTAAAGGTGTAAGCATTTGCTTGAATCAACAGCAAAGCCCTAAGCAAAGGAAGGGCAGATAAGCTCCTCCGTCTAAAGGCAGGCCTGTGAGGAAGAAGGAATGAGCCTGAGGGAATGCTTAGGTTGGGAGTGTCTGGCTGGCCCCCATGAAGGCGCACAGGGGGTGGGGCTGGCCCAGACCTGGAGTGTTAGCCTCTGCGAAGGTTTCTGGAGCTCTGTGAGTGGACACAGCCCCCCAAGGAACGGCTCTTGGGTGAGGAGAAGGGAACTTGTTGAAGAATGCCCGTATTTAAGTGGTGGTGAAGGAAGAGGAGCCCACGGGGGAGCCCAGGGGAATGTGCAGGGGAGGCAAGCATTAAGAGAGGTCTGTGGTAGAAGCAAAGATCTGTGGCAACCTGGGTAGAAGCAGCCAGCAGAGTATGAATGGAGGTGTGGTGGAGGCTGATGGTGAGAGTTGGGGAGCTTTTCTGTCAGCCTTGGGGTTCTTCTGTGGTCCCTGTCACCCGATACTCCTTCCTCCTTGCTGCCTTATTCAGCCCCCTCAGGACTTTTCCTTAGGGCTGGTCACGATGCTTGCATCATCATCACTGCCAAACATCAGCCCAGAGACTTAGGGAAATTTTAGCTGAAATGAATCAGTGACAAGATCCAAATGATGTCACTGAGAGACATGCAGCTTTTTCTTTCAGGAGTATTCAGTAAGGGTGTGTGATATGTGGATAAAGTGATTGCTGCAATTCATGATGACCACGGTTCAGTCCCTGCAACCTACCTGGTGGAAAGAACTGATTTCCAAATTGCTCTTAGCTTTCACATGTCCCTGTGCCTGCATGTAAAAGAGAAGAATATGCAGTCATCCCTATTGCCCATATTGCAAAATAAATGTAGGCTTCAGTGACCAAATAGAAACTTCTGTTACAGGCCAATGGTCCTGTTAAAGTGGTGGATGGATTGGAGCTAGCTCGGTGGTAGAATGTTTGCCTAGCATGTGTGAGGCCCGGAGTCCAACCCATAGCACAAAAAGAAAAATGTGTAGCGTAGTGGGAGTGGCGAGAGGCAATCACAGAACTGTGTCTAAGAAACCCTCGGCGGCTTCATAACCCACTTAGCAGGGCTCCATGTAGAGTGGAGGGAAGTTAAGCATGACTTAAACCCACGCCACACATCTTAACACAGGTTCCAAACTAAGCCAGGCTGCTCGGAGAGAGATCCCGGTACGTCTGTGCGGTCTTTCCTTTCCTCACACCAACTGGAAGTGCTTCTCTTTCCAGAGTAGAATTCTGCAGTGGCAGAGAAATGGCTTGATCGCCAGGTCGGCAGCTCAGTGGCCACATAAAGCACTCAGTGACAATAGGAGACACACTTAAGGTAGTTTTAGATCAAAGCAGTATTTCAGGAGTCAGCTGGGCAGGAAAAGGAAACCAAACTGAGATGGTGCTATTATTATTTTGTTTTTTTTCCAGATGGTTTCTCTGTAGCTTTGGGACTTGTCCTAGAACTCACTCTGTAGACCAGGCTGGTCTTGAACTCACAGAGATCCTGCTGTCTCTGCCTCCCTTAAAGGTGTGCACCGTCACCATCTGGCTCATAAACTTTTTCATTGCTACTTCCTAACTAACTTTGCTGCTGTTATGAATCACAATGTAAATATCTGATATATAGGAAATCTGGTATGCATCCCCAGTCAAAGGGTCTGCAACCCCCAGGCTGAGAACCTTTGCTCTCGCTGGAGAAGCACTGAGCCAATCAAGTGTCCATACATTTGAGTCCAGGGTCAGGGACTATAGAGGGAGAGAGTGTTAGGAAAGGCTGGACTACCTTCATTTCACTTCCTTTGCACTCTGCCCCGCTGCAGTGTCCCTGTGTTTTCTAACACAGGAAGGATGTCATTCAACAAGGGTTAAGGTAATGGGAACCCATGAGAGCCTCCTAGGAGACCCACTGCCTGCCTTCCCAGCCCTGCCAGCAACTAACTAATCTCACGCTTTTATCAGCACAACGTGCTCTGAAACATGTTGTGTTACTGTTTTGGGTGTTAACCCAGGGCCTCGTACAGCTAGACAGGGTCTCCCACTGATCTACACTCTTGTACCTCAAAAGGACAAACATTTGAAAGAAAATTTAGCCCAGCTTTCCCCTCCATCTCCAGCAAAATATACATCTTGCTTCTGCTTAAACAATTTCAGAGAAAGGGGACTATCACCCCCAGGGGCAACGGGCTCTATTTTCAAAGGTTTCTTTGAATTAAATGGAAATGTGGCTTTTTGACCATCCATACAACTGGCTTGGTGCCCTTTGAACTTTATGTACAGAGTGAGCACCCTGATTAGAACCTAGTTGGAAATGCCCTTGGAATAGCCTAACGATTTGGATACAACCCAGTGTGTAGAATAATACATGGGAAATATAATTTTTCTTGTCTTACAATTGAATTTTTTAGATTCTTTTTTTAAATAATAGTTTTTGTGCTGGGCAGTGGTAGTACATGCCTTTAATCTCAGCACTAGAGAGGTAGAGGCAGCTAGATCTCTGAGTTCGAGGCTAGCCTGGGTCTACAGAGCGAGTTCCAGGACAGCCGGAGAAACCCACTCAAACAAAAAAAAAAAAAAGAAAAAGTAAAAGTAAAAAGAGAGAAAGGAAGGAAGGAAGAAAGGAAGGAAGGAAGAAAGGAGAGAGAAAAAAAGAGTTTGTTAGCTGGGTGTGGTGGCCCATGTCTTAAATCTCAGCGCGCTCGGGGCAAAGACTAGACTAGTGTGAGAGAGACTATGTAAGTAAGCAAGTAAATAAATTAAAACAAAAGAATAGTTACCATGAGGGAAACTTGACAGTAAAAAGGCCTGAGCTGCCTGTGGTCCCTGGTGCTGAGCCCCGTTCTGAGTTGGAGACACCTTGGCTCATATCCACTCAACCCTTAGCCCCCACACTATTTTACCATCCTGCCTTTATTTCCTTCCTGCTTCTCACAGAAATATGAGCATTTCCATGTCAGTGGTGTACGCTCTTTATTGATGTCTCCATCTAGAACCTTTGAAAGTAGCTGAGCTGTGCTCACAGGCCTGCTGTTTGCAGCCGCATGCTTTATCTGTGGTTGTTCCTTCAGTAACTGCAGTGATTCAGCAGACGTCTGTGTGTGATGTCCTGGGGTCTCCATGTCCACTCTGCCCAGCACTGTCCTTGGGGCTTCGGCAGCATTCTCCTGGACCACTGAAGGCACCATGCTTGTTGTCTTTTGACGCCAGCCTGTGTCTCCTTTTTTACCTTTATCTTTTCCCATCTATCCGAGAATCATGTTCCCTCAGAGGCCTGAAAAACATGAATGGTTGTGTTTTCTCCCTCACTTCTGCCCTTACTGGATTCCTGACATGGGCTCAGTTACTGAGCCTTTGTCCCTCCCCCATCTCTCTTACTTCCTGGAACATGCTTTCCAAGTGTCTGGGATCCGTGCCTGACCCTGCTCAGGGCGCTCTGCCTTAGTGAACTCTAAGATGTCAGGCAGGGTCTTTCACCCCACACTCTTGGGACTCCTTCTCTTTTCATTTCTTTCCTTTCCTTTTTTCTTTTTGGAAATAGTCTTAGTGTGTAGCCCTTAGTTGGCCTAGACCTCACTGTGTAGACCAGGTTGGCTTTAAGCTCATAGAGATCCACTTGCCTCTGCCTCCCAGGATATAAGATTAAAAGTGTGCACCACCACACTCAGCCTCTTTTATTTACTTAAAATTTGATGTGTATGAATGTTTTTCTGGCACATATGTTTTATACAACACGAGTGTGTACAATGCCCACTGGAGGCCAAAGAGGTCATCATATCCCTTGCAACTGGAGTTAGAAGATTTTGAGCCACCAAGTAGGTTCTGGGAACCCTGGGGCTTCTGGAAGAATAGCCAAAGCTCTTAACCATGGAGCCATTTCTCCAGCCTCCACTTTTGTTTACCTTTTAAATCAAACTTAAATGTAAGGTGGATATTGCATTTGCTAGTTCCTCCCTAAGTGGCTGGGCCTGGTGACACACACCTGTAACCCCAGCCCGTGAGTGGCTGAGGGATGACTTCCAGGCCAACTTGGGATATGGTGTAAGACCCCTGTCTCAAATAAACTAAAAAGAAAATTTAAAAACCCTTATCACCCACAGAGAAGCTACTGGAGATACCAGAATCCATAGATATCAAGAGTTTTATATAATGTGTAGAATTTACATATAAACTACACACCTATATACTTTAAATCACCTGTGGATTATGTAGAGTCAGCATTTTTTGGTGCATGGTTGGTCGACTGTGGATCTAAAACCCGTGGCTGTGGAGGCCAGCTACCTAATCATTGTGGAAACATGAGAAAATACGTAAGGAGAGAAGTTCTGTCAGAGCTGTAACTATATACACAATTATAGAATTTACTCTCTGTTCATTCTTCTTATATGTAGTTGTTAGCTCTGCTTGTATATGACCTAGGGGTCATATCAGTTGTCCTGTGTTACGAGCAGTTTTTCCGCCAGTCTGGTCCCACTGCCACGCCAGCCCCAAATAACACACAGAGACACTCTGTTAGATATAATGCTGTTGGCCTGTTACTAGCATGTCTTATTGGCTATCGCTGTCTTAAATATTAATCCATTTCTATTAATCTAAGTATTTCCACATGGTCTTATCTTACCAGATAGAGGGCCTGGAGTTCCACCCTGTTGGTCCTACAGTCCTATGTAAAGGTGTAAATTTACTTAGATGAATTACCCAAATACCATCTACTGACTCCTGGGTTCCTTGTGTCTTTGTGTGAAGGCCGAGCATACATCCTTTAGAAACTGACAGGTATATCCTGCTCTGAGTGCTGGCCTAATGTTTCTTCACTCCCAGACTAGCTTGCATCTGGCGCCATCTGGATTGAGCTGGTAGCTAGAGGCTCCTTTTCCCCTAATGGAGAGATCCAGAGAGCCATCAGTGTCCACCAGGGGTGCTCCAGACCCACCACAGTCTGGGGGTGGGGTGGGGGCTGTTTCCAACAAGGATTTCTTTGTAGCTTTGGAGCCTGTACTGGAACTCAGTTCTGAGACCAGAGTGCCTCCACCTCACAGAGATCCTCCTGCCTGTGCCTTCCGCGTGCTGGAATTAAAGGCGTGTGCCACCACTACCCAGCTGACAGCCAGTGTTGAGAGAGAGACTTCCTTCTGCCCTGGAGTCTCCCAGTTCTCCCAGTCTGCGGGGACAATCTGGTGAAAGCTGCCTGCCCCGAATAGATGAGTGTGAGTGAACAGTCACCCCGACAAGCATGGGCTGTGAAGCTCAAGCTGGAGCCACGTAGGAAAAGCTGTTAACCTCGGAGAAGCAACAAGAGAGGCAGAAAGAAAAGCTGAGGCAAGGGGCCTTGGGCTCTCTTGAGGTGTCTTACGTATTGCTCCATCTTTTTCCCAATAGATCCACAGATGAGCATGGCTGCCACCGCCGCTGTCAGTCCCAGTGACTACCTGCAGCCAGCTGCCGCTACTACTCAGGCAAGTACACAGTAGGCTCTGAGAGCAGGGCCAGAGCCTGGGTGAGTACTGAAGTGGGTTTCTACCTCGCTCAGAACCCTTCCACTCACAGCAAATACCAGGAAGGTTCACTTATCCACATTCTCTGAACTAAGACATAGCCACTTGTCTAAGAGGTCTAAGTTGGGTCAAGCAGAAAGAACAGTATAAACCTGGCTTTCCCGGGACGAGGGCTGCTAGTGAAGACCCTGCTGCACATGCATGAGTACCTGAGTTCAGTTGCAGTCACCCATGTAAAAAGCTAGGCATGGCAGTACATGCCTGTAGTCCTAGGCCTAGAGAGGCAGAGGCAGGGACAGCAGGATCCACTGGGCTTCACTGGCCAACTAATCTTGTGCAGTCAGTGAGTTTCAGGTTTCAGATTCAACCAGAGACCCTGTCTCAAAAAAAAAAAATGAGTTGGAGAGGTTAACAGTTCTGCCTACTCTTCCAGAGGACCTGGGTTCAATTCCCAGCACCCACATGGCAGCTCACAACTGTCAGTAACTCCAGTTTCAGGGACTGTAACACCCTCACACAGACATATTTGCAGGTAAACGCCAATGTATGTAAAATAAAAATAAAAATAAATAAAAATATGATATAAATATAATATAAATAAATCATTTAAAAATTAAAAAAAAAAAAAAAGGTGAAGGGGCTGGAGAAATACTCAGTAGGTAAGAGCACTGGCTGCTCTTCAAAAGGACCCAGGTTTGATTCCCAGAACCCATATGGCAGCTCACAACCCTCCATACTCCAGTCCCCAAGGGATCCAATGCCCTTTCTGGCCTCTAAAAGCATCAGGCACTTGAGTGATACACAGATCTAGGCAAAACACTCAAACATTTAAATAATAAAGAACGAGGTAGAGTAAGAATTTAGCATTAACTTCTAGCTTCCACATACAGACTCAAATGTACCCACACACCCCTTGACATAAACATGCATACATGTATATAACACACCAGAACAAAAACAGAAACTCAGGATTCCGTCTGAGCCTACTGCCGTAGAGAGAACAGGCACTTTTATTGCAGCCCTCTTTAGCCAGGAAGCAGCGCCCTGCCAAACTCCAGGAAGCACTTTACCCAGGGTCATCTTCCCTCCCCATCACCTCTCCTTTGCCTGCTTTGTGCCAAGTTCATAGAGCTGGGACGTGCCATTGTCCCTGCTAATACCAGGCCAGCGAGGCCAGTGGGAAAGCAGCTTATGCTGTTGGTCTGCCATGTCCAGGGCTGCTTCTGGGGTTGTTTTCCCTGAGAGGCCTTCCCTATCTTTTTCCTTCACTTCATGGAGCAGGAACCACATGGTGGTGGGGGTGGGGCGCTGGTGATGGCCTGCTGTGTGTGGGGGGCTGTTGAGGAGAGAAGATCACTATGGCAGAGGGTATCTAGCCAGTCTTCCCATCTCACTCTTGTTCTCTGCTCATTTTTGCAGGATTCCCAGCCATCTCCTTTGGCTCTGCTTGCTGCGACATGTAGCAAAATTGGCCCACCAGCTGTTGAAGCTGCAGTGACACCTCCTGCTCCCCCCCAGCCCACTCCACGGAAACTGGTCCCTATCAAACCAGCCCCTCTCCCTCTCAGTCCGAGCAAGAATAGCTTTGGCATCTTGTCATCTAAAGGAAATATACTTCAGATTCAGGGCTCCCAGCTGAGTGCCTCCTATCCTGGAGGGCAGTTGGTGTTTGCTATCCAGAACCCCACCGTGATCAACAAAGGGAGCCGATCAAATGCAAGTATACAGTACCAAGCAGTCCCTCAGATTCAAGGGAACAGTTCCCAGAGCATCCAGGTGCAGCCCAATCTCGCCAACCAGATCCAGATCATCCCAGGCACCAACCAAGCCATCCTCGCCCCCTCATCATCCGGCCATAAGCCTGTCCCCATCAAGCCAGCTCCCGTCCAGAAGTCAAATACGACTACCACCCCCGTGCAGAGTGGGGCCAATGTGGTGAAGCTGACAGGTGGGGGTGGCAACGTGACACTCACTCTGCCGGTCAACAACCTGGTGACCACCAGTGATGCTGGGGCCCCCGCTCAGCTCCTCACTGAGAGCCCCCCCACCCCATTGTCTAAGACTAACAAAAAAGCCAGGAAGAAGAGCCTTCCTGTTTCACAGCCATCAGTGGCTGTGGCTGAGCAGGTGGAGACGGTGCTGATTGAGACCACAGCAGATAACATCATCCAGGCAGGAAACAACCTGCTGATCGTCCAGAGCCCGGGTGGGGGCCAGCCAGCTGTGGTGCAGCAAGTCCAAGTGGTGCCCCCCAAGGCCGAGCAACAACAGGTGGTGCAGATCCCCCAGCAGGCACTGAGGGTGGTGCAGGCTGCCTCTGCCACCCTCCCCACCGTTCCCCAGAAGCCCTCCCAGAACTTTCAGATCCAGACAACTGAATCAGCACCAACCCAGGTACCACAGTCACTCTGCCCAGCCTCCTCCTCTGCTCACCCTTTGGCTTGGTTTTGAGGCAGATCATCACCAGATCTGATGGTCTCTTCCGGTCTTAGGCCAGGTAGTCTTGATCTGTAGCAATCAGATGGAACAGGGATGTCTAGTCTGTTCTCTTTCATTATGGGGCAGCCCAGGGCATAACGGGGGTGGGGTGGGGGGTAAATATGACTACTTTTACAATAAAATATTTTTATCGTAAGATTACATACAGTAGCAGCAAGAATGAGAATTCATGTCAGAATCATAGAATATCGTGTAAAGTAGGAAAGTACACGAGGAAAAACTGTTGCCTACTGATAATGACAAGAAAAATAACAGGTTGGAGCAGCTAGGCCTTTTCCTTTTTTGAGGCAGGGTCTCCCTATATATCCCAGGTTGGCCTTTACCTCACTGTGTGGCACAGGCTGGCCCCAAACTTGCAGCCCTCCTCCTTTAGCTTGAGAGCCTCCATACTGGCTGCTTTCCACCGGTGCTTATCCTCTCCTCCCCCCCCCCACACCCTCCCCTGCAATGGTTCCCCTTCTGCTTCATTCATTCGTGCGTATGCATGTGGTCATGTGGGTGTGTTTTTCCCTTCTAGTCTAGAGCCCACATGAGGGAGAAAATGTATTTGTTTTTCCGAGCCTGCCATATTTCACTTAACATGATGACCCCTTGCTTCTGGCTGTCCTCATCACTCTGTGCCCTTTCCTCTTGTCCAGGCCACCGTTGGAAAGCCGCTTTCACAGCCGTTTGTTGCTTTTGCCACTTCCTCTCTTTTGCAGCTATCAAGCCAGCTGGCCATTGTGCCCGCTGTTCACCTCTGCCTTTTCTTTCGCTGCCAATGGCTGACCACTGCTGCTTTTGCAGCCTGCCCTCCCGGCTACTTTGCAGTCCCTTCTGCTGTGTTCCACCACTCTAAAAGCAGACAGGAGACCCTTTATTGGAATCAAATGTTGCTCAAGGCAGCCCAGGTAGTAAAGGAGACTCCAGCAGCCATGGGGAGTCAAACTGCCCCATTCCCCAGAGTCACTGCTTTTTTACAGAGAGATGATAGAAGGAATGCTCAAAATGAGTTAAACAATTTAGTCAAGTATGGTGGTTCACACCTGTAATCACAGCATTCAAGAGGCACAGGCAGGAGGAGTGACATGAGTTCAAGACCAGCCTGAACTATATTGAGACTCTATTTCATAACACCAATATGTTTGTTTGTTTTAAAGATGGGGTTTCTCTGTAGCTTTGAAGCCTGTCCTGGAACTTGCTCTGTAGACCAGGCTGGCCTTGAACTCGCAGAGATCCACCTGCCTCTGCCTCCTAAGTGCTGGAATTAAAGGTGTGCACAGCCAACACCACCAACACCAGCTTGGGTATCACTTTGTAACCCATGCTGATGTACTTTTTTTTAAGAACTTCCTATTTTGAGATTTAGCATTGTTCCAATTAAAGGTTTGGTCACAGGTCAGTACCCAGCTTATGCCAATTTAGTGTTCTATTAAACATCAGTATCGTCTGAGTGCAAATTTGGGCTTGTTGAAGAATGGGATGACAGAGGTATACCAGTTCTCCCTTAGGCAAGGAAGGCTGTGTGAAGGCGCAGGTGCCGTGTCTCTTAGGGCACTCTCCTCTCTGGTCCCTCAGGTTTATATTCGTACCCCTTCTGGTGAGGTACAGACAGTTCTCGTCCAGGACAGCCCCTCAGCAACAGCTGCAACCTCAACCACCACCTGTAACAGCCCTGCACCCAGAGCTCCCCATCTGAGTGGTACCAGCAAAAAGCATTCAGCTTCAATCCTTCGGAAAGAGCGACCCCTGCCAAAGATTGCGCCTGCTGGGAGCATCATCAGCCTGAATGCCGCACAGCTGGCCGCAGCTGCGCAGGCCATGCAGACCATCAACATCAATGGAGTCCAAGTACAGGGTGTGCCCGTCACCATCACGAACACTGGCGGTGAGGGAAAGTCCTGCAGCCAGGGTTGTTGGCAGCAGGCCTTTGTATTCAGCATGTGGGAACCCTGAGCCAGGCCCCTGGAATTCCCATGAGGATGGATGCTGTCCATCCAAGGTGATGCCCAGCATTTGCTTGGTCTACTCCAGTCTCAGGGCACATCCATGTATAGCTTCACACCTGGTCCTTACAATAGTATTGTGAGATAGTAAGTCACATGTCCATTTATGGTAACCGCAGATGTTGAGTAATGATGGAGAAAATAGATTCTGTTCAAGTAATATACAAACTCATATTTGGCTGGTCATCTGCCCAGGTCAGGTGACTAAGGAAATACCATGTAAAGGAAATTAAGGAACACTTCGTTTTTTGGGGAGGGGTGAATTTCGAGACAGGGTTTCTCTGTGTAGTCCTGGCTGTCATGGAACTCACTCTAGTCTAGGCTGGCCTTCAACTCAGAGATCGGAAATCCACTTGTCTCTGCCTCCTAAGTACTGGGCTCAAAGGTGTGTGCCACCACTGCCCAGCTAAGGAATGCTCCCTGCCCCAGGAAGTCTTTTTAAAGAGAGAGGATGGTGTTGAGGTTGAATGGCAAAGAGCTTGTGCCGCACAGGAGTTCAACAATGATTCATGCTGCGAATGCAGTCTTGACAATGAAAGGACATGAAAAATAGCTCTGCGGTTAAGAGCACTGACTGCTTGGTCTTCCAGAGCCTGGATTTAATTCCCAGCACCCACATGGTGGTTACAACAGTCTATAACTAGTCCCACAGCATCTGATGCCCTCTTCTGGTATAGAGATATACATGCATACGTAACACCCATATACATAAAATACAGAAATAAATGTTAATAGAGAAGAGAGAGAGCTGAAGCTATCTAGCAGAAGCAGTCTGCATTCTGTACCTGGGAATAGGGCAGCTTTCAAGGTAGTGACACGGCTTTCCCGCTCCCTAATGAATTTCTGTCTAACATTTTATGCATTTGGTTTGTCCACTTTGAGGGAACACCAAGAGGGAGGACAAGGTAGCCTAGAGTGATTTTTCCCAAGAGTTTCATGCCAGCAGCATTAGAATCTCAGAGAGGCCTCTGGCTCTCACTGCTCTCCGGTGTGTTAGCTGCCACGACATCCTTAACCTGTGCAGGATGGAGAGAAAGTTTGGCCTGAACCGAGTCCTTCTCTTTTCCACAGGGCAGCAGCAGCTCACGGTGCAGAATGTTTCTGGAAACAACCTGACCATCAGTGGGCTGAGCCCAACCCAGATCCAGCTGCAGATGGAGCAGGCCCTGTCTGGAGAGGCCCAGCCTGGGGAGAAGAGGCGGCGTATGGCCTGCACGTGTCCCAACTGCAAGGACGGAGAGAAGAGGTAATAACACGACTAGGGCAAACCCGCAGCCTGGCTGCTTCGCGGGATGCACTGTGGGACAAGTGGAAGTTCCCAGCTCCTGCCTCCCACCTTTCCTGAGCTTTCTGACCTGACCTCCCACGGCTTCTCTCCACCCCACCCCACCCCCTTCCCACCCCCCTCAGGTCTGGGGAGCAGGGCAAGAAGAAGCATGTGTGCCACATCCCAGACTGTGGAAAAACTTTCCGGAAGACATCCTTGCTCCGGGCCCATGTCCGCCTGCACACTGGCGAGCGGCCCTTTGTCTGCAACTGGTTCTTCTGTGGAAAGAGGTTCACGCGGAGCGATGAGCTCCAGCGACATGCTAGAACCCACACAGGTCTGTTTCCCCCACGCCCTTCAGCTACCCTTTGTGCATCATCACTCCTGCCTGTTGAGTTTCTAGAGCCATGCAGACCACCCAGGGGGTTCTTTCAAGTCAGAGATGTTCCCAGAGTGAGGTGGGCATTACACGGCCTCTATAACCTCTCGTCATTTCTGCAAAACTGTTCCACAAGTGCTGAGCTGGGCACCTATCGTCCTGTCAGTAGAGAGGTTGAGGCAGGAGGACCAGGAAGGAATTCAGAGCCAGCCTGGCTAGCACGAGACTGTCAGAAGTAAAATAACCCAGAAAACCCTACCAAGCTCTGATGAGGTTTGCCACGCACTGTGTTTTTGCATTTTCGGATGACTTCAGTTAATCCCAGTAAGGTCTTGGAAAGGTTTGGGAAGTGGCTATCAGTGGGCAAACTGGGCTCCAGTCCAGGCCCTCAGGCTCCTAAACCCACTTTCTTTCTTTCTTTCTTTCTTTTTTTTCCTGAGATTGGTTCTGGTGATGTCTTAAGACTTGAGGTTCTTCTGACTCAGCTCTCAGCCACATGTGTGAATCTTCATCAACTAAGACACCTACCTGGCTTCCCAACCCTCCTTTTTTTGGTGGTGGTTGTGGTGAGGGGGTAACAAGATTTTGCTCTGTTGTTCCAGGCTGCCTTTGAGCTTGGTAGCAGTCTTGCCTCAGCCTTCCAAGTGTTGGGATTACAGGTGTGAACACCACACCCAGCTTTTTTTTTTTTAAGACAAGATTTTGTTGTGTAGCCTAGGTTTACCTTAAACTCATGACACTCCCCCATCTCGTAAATGCTGGGATCACAGGCCTGCTCCAACATACCTGACTCACTGCAGGCTTGCCTTGACAGCAGCATAGGTTTGGTGCCAAGGTTGCTGCGCAGTTCTGTGCTTTAAGGGGCTAACAAATACAAATACGATAGACACCAGGCATGCCCAGTGCTCCACAAGGTACTGCCGTAGTCAGTGATGCCCTGCTGAGCAGAGACTGGAGGTAGGGACATGTGACCCAAAGTTACAGCTCTTGGCCGTATCATACCCCCTCAGAGGCAGAGATATAATACCCTGAAGTGTGGTCTAGACTCAGTGGGGAAGGGTGTCTTCCTGCAGGGAGGGAGGGAGGAAGGGACGCAGTCCAGAATGAAGCAGGGATAGACACAGAGGCCCCAGGACAAGCAGTCTGGGCAAGGAACGAGGAACTCACGACAGTGAGGTAGATGAGAAGGGGCAGCTGGGGAGAGAAGTGGCTGTTAGCAGAATGTGGAGATGAGGCTGTCGCATGTGCTTCTCCTTTCTGGGACTAGCAGTGTCCTACGTGGCTCTTTGGTAACAGTCGTTTCCTTTCCCAGGGGACAAGCGCTTTGAGTGTGCCCAGTGTCAGAAGCGCTTCATGAGGAGTGACCATCTCACCAAGCATTACAAGACCCACCTGGTCACGAAGAACTTGTAAGGCCAACTGAGGCAGGAGGCCCTGAGGATGGAATCCCCCATCTGATCGGCCTGGGTCTACGGTGGACAGGTGCCCACAACTGCCCTGGGCGGCCCTCACCCCACTCCTGTTCCGTGGCTGTGTCCCCACAGGGAGGGGCTGTCCTCCTTCCAGAGGCCCTCCCCTTCTCATCGTGAGCTCCTGGCCTGCCCAGGCTATGGACACTGGCCATGCCCAATGAGACGTTCTGAACCAGGACGCGTGGGGACCCTTATTTCCAAAGGAAAAACATGCATTTCACTCCGTCGAGGAGCAAAGTGAGCCCCCATCCTAACCCCATTCCCTGCCCCAACACTGCCGGAGTCCCATTGTGCCATGTCCCCTCCATCCCGTGCCTCCTTGTCCCCCCAATGACCCCTTCTCCTGGCCTCGAGGGACACCCCAGGGCCTGGTACTCAGCCTCCCACTGGCACCCACCTCTGTGGAGGCTTGGGAGGCCGCCTCCACTCCACTGCCCAGCCCTGCCACGGCTTCTCCTCCAGACATTCCAACTTCCTATTTGAAAGGTCAGATGCCGGCGGACTCCTCCCACTCCTTTTTCTATGGAGAACGTTGCCTTATACTCAGACTTCAGATGATGAACACTGTGTATGTGTGTGCTTTAAAGACATTTTATTTAATTGCTCCCCTCTTCCTTTCTTTACTAGTCGCCTCCCCCCATCTGTGTTCAGTTTAGGTTTGGGGGGCAATGCTGAGCATAGGAGTTTTTTTCTCACTAACAATTCTTTTCTAAATGACACATTTCAACTCCAACCTGGACTCACATGAAAAGACACCTTCCATTCTGACTCCCCTCACACCCTCTCATCTCATCTCCCTACCTGCCCAAGCTCTACTGTGTACAGTGTATATTGTATAATAGACGATTGTGTCTATGACATGTTTTAAGAAGAAAAAAAAAACATATTGCTTGTTATTTTTGAGGCTTTTAAATTAAACAAAAATCCAACTTTATTTTTTGTTGTAACTGCTTGAGGATGTTTTATTAATTAAGTGACAGATTTGTTATCCTTTATTAACAATGTATTTTGTTGGTCAGTGATGGGCTGACAAAAATTTTCTTGCTAATAAATTTAGTTGCCCCAGGCAAAGTCTACTCTTGGCAGTCGGGTTCCCTTTGTGCGTTACTCAGAGGTCTCATAGAGGAGACTACTGGGAGCAATGTACTTTCAACTCACCCTCCAGGCCCTAGCATGTCCAGGTCACGGGCCCAAAGAAGGGGATTGTTGGCAGCACCTCTGGGGACCTCCGGAGCCCAGAGACTGATGCAGATGTCTCTGCTTTTTTCTAACCAGTCTTGCTTCAGCCACAAAGACAAATCCTAGAAGGGCCTTCCTGAGCTAGCTGGTGGACTAACTACTCTATACCTGTCCCAGCCCCAGGGGAAGGGAGGAAGGTGCTTGCCACCCAGCCCCTAAGAAGCTAGCAAATGAGTTAGGAACCTTGGCTTACAAGGTTGAGTTTGCAGAAAACACAGTTTCTATGGAGAGAGAGAATCCTTCCCACAGTGGAGGACCATTTCAGGGTCAGCAGCTAGAGGCCCAGCTTTTCCTGAGAGAGAATCCTGGCTAGCCTTGGGTTCTACTTCTCTTCTGTCCCCTCACCCGGTCCCTCAGAGAGGGCAGTCAATTGGCCATGCCCCCTGGTTTCAGTAGGGCTGCAGATCTGAGATTATGTTGGGGAGTTTTTCATCTTGGCAGAACTACAAATAAGTCAGGGGTTGTGATTTATTCAGATTTAAAACTGGAGTTAAAGGTGTACGCCTTGGGGCCTGAAGAGTAGCAGAAGGCTGGAGGAAGAGGCCAGTCTGCCTCAGACAGGTAGAAAACTGGACACTTTGTACTTACCCTCAGACCAGCCAGGACCGAAGTTCTGTTGAGCGACATGCTGGCCATCCCCTTGCGCTCCATCCTCTGTCACCAGCCACCTGCAGTAGCCAACAACAGCTTTTCCCCAGAGCCAGTCAACCCCCACAGAGCTGAAAAATAGAGGACATGGGCCTCAGTTGGATCTCGGCTTTCTGCCCTTAATCACTTCTTTGTCAGCAGGTGACAAAGGTGACCCTTGCTGCCTGGTCTCAAGCCCTTTGGACAATAGTAGACCAATAGCTGCTCATCCCTGACACTGAAGCCTTATTAGCCCATCAGCCCGCATCTCAGTGTACCCCTGGCAGCTGGAGAAGGAAGGCTTTACTGTGCTCTGAATCCTGGGTAGTGCAAAGGGGTGGGGAGCATTAGCCAACTGTCCTCTTTCTGTCACATAGTGCCTCAGGCACAGGATTACCTGGGGGCTGACTCCAAGGCCTGTACTTTTATGCTGAGTTCACTCTTGGCCTCCTTTATAAACAAAATGGTGTCAACCCCCAGCTAAAAGAAGCAGACTGGCAAATGGGAATGCCCTTCTGGGAGACATGCAAATACACAGGCTATGGCATTCTACCCTTGTCTCTCGAGAGATGCCTGGGATGTTTTGTTTGTTCAAGATTTTGTATTTTAGCTGGGTGGTGGTGTCGCATGCCTTTAATCCCAGCACTCGGGAGGTAGAGGCAGGTGGATCTCTGTGAGTTCGAGACCAGCCTGGTCTACAAGAGATAGTTCCAGGACAGCCTCCAAAGCCACAGATAAACCCTGTCTCGAAAAAACAAAAAAAAAAAAAAGATTTTTTTTATTTTAAATTATGCATAGGTGTGTGTGTGTGCGTGTGTGTGTCTGTGTGTGTGTGTGTGTGTATGTGTATGTGTGTGTGTGTGTGTGTCTGTGTGTGTGTGTGTATGTGTGTGTGTGTGTGAGTGTATGTGTGTGTATGTGTGTGTGTGTGTATGTGTGTGTGTGTGTGTCTGTGTGTGTGTGTGTGTATGTGTGTGTCTGTCTGTGTGTGTGTGTGTGTGTGTGTGTGTGTGCTCACGCATGTGCACATAAGGACAGGTGTCCTCAGAGGTCAGAGGCATCGGATCCCCTGGAGCAAGTGCAGACAGGTTGTCAGCCTGTGGACCGAATGCATGTCCTCTGGAAGAGCAGCGGGAACTCTAAACCACTAGGCCATCTCTCCAGCCCCTGGATGCCTGAGTTTTACAAGGAGGAGAACACATTCTACCTAGCATTAATGCGATGAAGGAGTAGGAAGACTCCTACCTGGGATGGCTCAGTGGGTAAAGTGCTTGCTATGCAAGCACTAGGACCTGAGTTTGATTCACATAAAAAGCTGCAGAGATGGCTCAGTGGTTAAGAATACTGGCTGCTCTTCTGAGGACCTGGGTTCAATTCCCAGCACCCACATGGCAGCTCACAGCTGTCTATAAATCCAGTTCCAAAGGATCTGACACCCTCACATAGACATACATGTAAGCAAAACATCAATGCATATAAATTAAAAGCAAATCATTAAGGGCTGGAGAGATGGCTCAGAGGTTAAGAGTACTCACAGGCTGTTTGTTCTTTCAGAGGTCCTGAGTTCAATTACCAGCAACCACATGGTGGCTCACAACAATCTATAATGAGATCTGGTGCTCTCTTCTGGCATGCAGGGATATATACAGCCAGAATACTATATACATAATAAATAATTTTTTTAAAAAGTAAATCATTAAAAAAGGCCAGTCCTGGTGGTATGTTTGCTATCCCAGTCCTGGGAGGCAGAGATAGGCAGATTCCTGAGACTGGCTAATTGGCCAGCCCAGCCTAGCCTCATTGGTCCAAGACAGAGAGAACCTGTCTCAAAAACCCAGGTGCATGTCTCCTACATAAAAAGATCCAAGGTGACCCCTGGCCTGTATATGTCTGCACTTGTGCAAGCATATTAGCGTGCGTACGCGCGTGCACACACACACACTCACACATGTCCGTGCATGATACACACACACACACACACACACACACACGCACTCACACCTCACACACACACACACACACTCACACACACACACACACACACGCACGCACGCACGCACGCACGCACGCACGCACGCACCTGCAGAGCTCAGACACATACCACCATCTCAACACCATCCTCCTTTACTCCAAGCAAAAGTAAAGGCTGCAATAGCAGAGGCTTTTACATACTATCCTTAGATACTAAGTCTCCCTGCCTAAGGTCTGCCATATCTCCTGCCATACCTCCAGAGCAGCCTGCTGTTGTTACCACAGCAACCTGAATCACAAAAACCACCTGAAGAAGGAATGGAGCCAGGCCTGGGACAGTCCAAAATCCCAACTACCCAGGAGGCTGGGCACGAGGAGGATTGAATGCTTAAGGCCAGCCAGGGCTACAAAGTGAGTTCAGGTTAGTCTTGGTGACTTAGTGAGACCTAATCTCAGATTAAAGAGTAAAATGATGGTTGAGGATGTAGCTCAGGGGTAGAGAGCTTGCCTGGCATAGACAAGGCCCTAGGTTCAACACCAAGTACCTAATGAAAACACACATCACCCCAAGCCAGTGTGACAGGTCATGCCTGTATTCCCAGCATTTGGGAGGCTGAGGCAGGAAACTGCTCAGTGAGTTTGAGACCCGCTTTGTCTATATGGTGAGTTCTAGGTTAGCAAGGTTACAGAGCAAAATACTGTCTCAACCCCTCCCTTCAAAAACTCACACAACCAACTTCAAAATTAGAGCAGACCACACAGTCATGGCCTACGAAGGGCAGCTGACTAACATCAGCTAGCTGACTAGACCCCTGAGGGTCCAGAGACACGAGGCAAAGGCTCTGGGTGCTAGCCATACCCACCTTTACTCCATCCCTTGTTTCACCACGCACAAAGTAGCCACCTGCAAAATTCCTGGTCAATGGAATATAAACTGTAGAGACCCAAATTAGGATGAGATCCTGCCTTAGGGCTGGACTATGTGTGAGTTAACCAAAGCCTCTCTCCTTTTTCCACTTCTCAAATTCATTTATTTATTTTTATATCGTGTGTGAGTGTGTGTGTGTGTGTGTGTGTGTTCACATGCCATGAGGCATGCAGAAGCTAGAGAGTGACTTGCAGAAGTCACTATGCTTCTGCCATGTGGGTCGTAGGGATCAAACTCAGTTTGTTAGGCTTAGAGGCAGATGCCCTCATCTACAGAGCTACCTCTCTAGCCCTTGACAGAAATCTTTGGGGTCAAGGTGAAGTCATTAAAGGCAGTTGCACAGAGAGGTCAGAGGAGGACATCAGGTGTCCTCTTCCCTTGAGACAGGCTCTCTCATAAATGATGTTCTTTTTCATGATAGATGGGCATTTCCTGAGCATGCCTCTGGGCTAGGATGTTTAAATGGAGCCACAGAAGTCACATAGTTACCCTCACCCCACCTCAGAGAAGCTCCTAGGCTCATGGACAATACCAGCCACACTGAATGAACACCACAGACCAGGTAGGGAAGCCATTTGCATGTAGGAGGCAGGACTTAACCATGCAGCCCCACAAGCAGGGCATTGTCAAGGTTGGGCCTCCCCAAGTCACACCCACTGAGAGCCCCTGATAACTCTGGGCTCAATCACCAGCTTTCAGGAAGCCAACCTTCACCTTTCCACATGTCTTGTTTTCTCTAAACTGAATTCACCCAGGCTGAGAACTCCTGAGCTTGGTTCCCAGCCCAATCCACTGCTTAGGCATAGACCTTTGCCCTGTTCCCCTCAGGAGAGCTGGGGGTGGTATCGTATCATGCCAGCAATATTATAGATCATTACAGCATCATCACTTGTCCTGACCTCCCCACCATCCTCCTTAATTCCAAGCCAGTCTTCTCTACAACCTCAGCTTTCCTATGGCTTTAAGTGCCATTTTGGAGACTCATCATACTGAATTGTTGACATCAACCTGTAGTGAGATATTCACCTTGTCCACACCTGTGGCACTGACCATGTCCATTGGGGTGGGGACAGAGATGGAGATGATCTGGGGGAACTAGGTCTGGGGAGGGGGCCTGTAGCTCTCTCTTGCAGCACAGGGACAGGAGAACATCTGGAGGCATCCTTGGGACCAGGAACCTGCTGGTGTTCATCTGTCTCTGTTGTGAGTTATTTCTCCCTGAATAAACATCTATTCAGCCTATTTGTTCTTCCTGATCCTTATTAAACCACAATATCAGGCTAACCCTCTCCCTTAGACTCTAGCTTCCATATTCCAGCTGGGTCAAACATGAGCTCTGCTAATGAATTCATCTGTCCCTAAAACTTGTCCAACTGATAATTAGCAGCACCCAAACAGCCTAAAGCCAGTCCTGGTGAGCTGATCCCCACTCTACACTCCCTCTTAATATTTATACATTGTACATTAGTTATGTCCCTGCACCCACCCCTAGCTTTCACATGGACAACCCTATAGCTGTTCCACTAGCCTCAACCTCCCTTTCTTGTCATCCACTTGGTCAGTCGCCAGAACCAGGTTCCAAAATACAAATTCAATCACTAAAATTAAAAAGAAAAACCAGCTTCACGAAGTGGTGGCACACACATTTTATTCCGGCATTGGGATTAAAGGGAAGCAGAGACAGGAGGGACTCTCTGAGCTGGAGACCAGCCTGGTCTCCAGAGGGGCGTTCTAGGACAACAAGGGCTACTAAGAGAAACCTTGTCTAGAAAAACCAATGGTGCACGCCTTTAATCCCAACAACCAGGGCTACAAAGAGAAACCTTGTCTATAAAAGCCAGAAGAAGAAAGAAAGAAAGAAAGAAAGAGAGAAAGAAAGAAAGAGAGAAAGGAAGAAAAGAAAGAAAAACCAATGGCTCATGCCTTTAATCCCAGCATGTGGGAGGCAGAGGCAGGAGGATCTTTGTGAGATCAAGGCCAGCCTGGTCTACAGAGTGAGTTCCAGGACAGCAAAAGCTAAATTGTGAACCATGGCTCAGGAAAAAAAGAAAAAAAAAATAAAGAACCAATAATTTCATCAGACAATTAAATGAAAAGTAGTTTTAAAAAAATAAACAGATAAAAGTAATGTATGACTTTAATCCCAGTACTAAGGAGACAAGAAGCAGAAGGATCTCTATGAGTTTATGATCAGCCTTGTTTATATAACAAGTTCCAGAATAGCCAGAGTTATATAGTGATAAACTTTCTTGTCTTCAAACAAACAAACAAGGGGAAAAAAAAGGAAGGAAGAGAAGATAAAAAGACTTTGGAGACAAACAAACAGGGGCAAACAGCCCCCGAGAGAGAGAGCAGCACAGCTCTCTGTGCAATGCAATTTTGCAAGGCATTGCTTTGCTTGAGTTAGGCCTTTCTCAAGAAAAGAATACTACAACACTGGGTGCAGTCCCAATACGAACACACAGTACCAGTTCCAAAAAGAATGAAAGAAGGCATCAGCCAAGGTGGCTCTGCCTCTCAGAGCTGCCTTGCTGGTTCAGACACCAAATCCCACCAAGCAGAAAAGCACAACACTGGCCTGTGTGTTAATGTCAAGACAGGGAAAACATGGAACAGAGTCAACAGCAAATTTCCCAGATAAGGGCCAAGGAAGAGAGAGGCTGTCAGAGCCTGCAATTTTCCCACATCCCCTCTGGTTTGCATTTGCTTGTATGATGCTGGAAATGGAATCCAGAGCCTGGGGCGTGGGAGGCAAACACTCTACCAATGAGCTACATCCCCAGCCCTTAATGACGTCTTCCTTCCTTCTTCCCTCCCTCCCTTCCTTTCTCCTTTTTCTGTACATCAGGCTGGCCTTGATGGAACTCAGAGATCCGCCGGCCTCTGCCTACCCTGAGTGCTGGGGTTAAATGTGTGTGCCACCACTACCCAGCTTGAAGTCTTTTGAGATCATTTCTTGGTAAGCCACCCAGGCTGGCCTCAAATTCATGATCCTCCTGCCTCAGTCTCCCAGGTAGCTGGCTCTCAGGCACATTCCACCACACCTGCCTGACTCAAAGTGGTCTTAGACAAACAAACAAAAACACCCACCACAAAATAGGCTCTTGGCTCCACAATGTCTTAAGAAATTGGAACCATTGAGTCTAAAAGGTGAGCCCTCAGTATCTTCACAGTGGGTCTTCAGCAAGGAGCCCAAGTCCCTGTCTGCTCCTCTCCTGTTCCTCACTCCCTGGTTCCAGCAGCACCGCACCGCTCCGAGGCCACAGATGCATCCCTTGTTACCTGCCACCTCCCCTCTCCATGAACACCCGTTCCACTGCCCATCCCACAAACACTCCTTAAGACAAATCCACTGTCAGCTCCCTTGACAAAGCCTTTCTGGACTGACTGTCCCTTTGTCTCTGTTTTCCTTTGCCTGACAGAAACATGTTAACCACCTGCAATTCTCTCTGGCTCAGAGATGTTGTACCACCGTGGACAGGAACCACGCTACTGACGTCACTTGGTGTTGTCAGACTTGGTTCAATGCCTGGTCCAAAGGCAATCTTTAGCAAACGTTTATTAAATGGATAGGCTACATAAAAATGTATTTTTTTTTTAAAGGCAGGAGTTACTATGTAGCCATGTTGGATCTCATGATCCCTTTACCTCAGTCCCCCAAGTGCTGGAGTCACAGATGTGTGGAACCAAATGCAGCTCATGCTCCAATCTAACAGAAGCCTAGAGTGGAGCCTTATAAAGAACACCAGATGGCTGCTTAGATAACTGCAAGGGGCCGGAACACTGCCTCATGTTCATGGGAGAAAACACTGGTGGGCCCAAAAATTCCAACTGGTGAAGAACACATAGACTCACACAAGTGAGCTTTTTCCGAGACAGGATCTTATGGAGCCCAGGCTAGCTTCACACTTGCTCTGTAGCTAAGGCTTGCCTTTACCTGAGTGCTGAGATTACAAATAGGCATGCACCACTATTGGCTCAAGCTATGAACACATGATGACAGGTCCCCATTGAGCACAAGGCAGGCCAAGAAGTTCTTACCTGGCACAGTTCTTGGAACCTGTCTAAACGGCTCTTGCGGCTGGCAGACACCAGGACTACAGTCATCTTTACCACACCACATCTCAGCCCTCCATACACAGCCTGAGATCACTTTGCAGCACCCGTTCCCCTGTATCCTCAGCTGGCTGCTGCTGGCATTGACTAAGAACTATGCCTTCTCACTACCAAGGAAGAAAAAACAAAATGTGAAAAGGGGAAAATAACCAAGATGCCAGAAGCCTAGGAGAGCCCTTCCATCTGTTAGAGCAGTGGCTAACTAGTATGTTCATCCATTGCCAAGGGATAGGATGCTCTGAGCCCAGCCCATCGCTTAGGGAAACAAGGCAGGAATGGGTTCCAAGTCATAAGAGAAGACCATTCTGGCCTGGGGTAACCTGATCCCAGTTTTCCCTCTGTTATTCAGCTGCCTCCCTTCTCATCTCAGAGTCTCCCCCATGACCCCAGAGCATCTTTCTGGTCCCCAGAGTACCGTGCCATCCTCACGCCCATCAGCTCCTGCCTGGGTGGTCCACAAGTCGTTTCTACCTTTCCTATTCTCAAGCCACAATCTTTTCCCTCAGCCAGACTACCCCCTTTTCTCTGTGTTTCCATCACCTTGCTTCGGAGTCTGGCATTAATGCCTTCCCCAGGCTACCAACCTCCGCTTCCAGAAAGTGCTTCCTGCCCAATGCTCTTCTTTAGTAGCCCAGCCACTTAATGCAGACCACTCCTCTCCAGCTCCCGGGACTTGCCCCTTCCCTCCGCCCCTCCCCAGCCTCGGCTGCAGCGGTCCCTATACCTTTAACAAACCTCCACGTGCATTAACGGCGGTGACAGCATTTCCTTGTCTCTCTGCTCCGGTCCCCGGAGGCGTAGCCTATAGGCTCCCGGACTCCTCTGTTCTCGTTCTAATTGGTTTCGCTTCAGGTAACACAAACCAATGAGCTCTCCGCATCGGTCTCCCTGCTCTGATCCTGGACAATCATTGGCTGTCCTGCCACCTTGGCTCCGAGAACTTGGGACTTGTTAGCTTGTCTGGGCTGCTAGGAAATTCTTCCCAGGCTAGACACCTAGGCTAAGCAATTGGTTCCGAACCCAGAGGAACTCAGAGCCTGGCGACGTCGGACCACGTGACCCTCTTGCCTACATGACGTGCCGGCTGCTGAGCGTCACCGCGACGTTCAGGCGACCTTCGAAGTGGCCTGGCTACCTCCGTCACCTGTGCTGTCGGGGTGCTGTCATGGACCTGGGACCAATGCGCAAGAGTTACCGCGGAGACCGAGAGGTGCAGCCACTGTCACCGGGCACGAAAAAGGGGTGTCCCTGAGCTATCTACCAAGGGGTTGGAGAGCGTCTTTGGGCCTCTGGGGCTACAGATAGGGCAACAGGATTTAGGGATCACCGTGATGGGAAAACGATGTTTCAGAGACAACTGGGGAGGAAAACGTGGGAAAAGGGTGTGCTTCTCATAGGCCCGTCTTAGTGGTGAGGGTTACTGACTTCAGAACCTACCTGGGTTGGAACCCAGCCCTTTTCTGGCCTTATCACCTTGGGCAATTTATCCTCTCTGGGCCTCAGTTTACTAACATGGAAAGTGGTAATACCTATTTTACAAGGATGCCGTGGATTAGGGTCCTTCTAATTTTTGCATTTTTATTCATTTAATGTGTATGTGTGGTGAATAAGTTAGAGGACAATTTTTCAGGAGTTGGTTTTTTTTTTCCTTCTACCATGTAGGTCACCCAGGATTGAACTCAGGTCGCCAGGCTTAGTGGCAGATGCCTTTACCTGTGGAGCCATCTCCACCAGCTTGTGTTTAGGCTTTTGCAAAGTGTTTAAAACAGTCACAAGCCGGACGTTGGTGGCACACGCTTTTAATCCCAGCACTTGGGAGGGAGAGGCAGATGAATCTCTCTGAATTCAAGGCCAGCCTGGACTACAGAGCTAGTTCCAGCACAGCCAGGGCTGTCACACAGAGAAATCCTGTTTTAAAAAAAAAAAAAAATGAATGAATGAATGGATGGATGGATGAATAAATAAATAGCCACCAGGCGTTGGTGGCACACGCCTTTAATCCCAGCACTCAGGAGGCAGAGGCAGGCAGATCTCTGTGAATTCAAGGTCAGCCTGGTCTACACAAAGAGTGCTAGTACAGGCTCCAAAACAACAGAGAAACTCTGTCTTGAAAAATCAAAATAAATAAATAAATAGTCACAAGACACTGTATGAAATAATAAGAAGGTGGCTGGGCAGTGGTGGCATGCACCTTTAATCCCAGCACTGAAAGGCAGAGGCAGGTGGAGCTGTGAGGTTTGAGGCCAGCCTGGTCTACAAAGTGAGTTCCAGAACAGTATAGCCAAGGTTATACAGAGGAACCCTGTTTTGAAAAACCAAATAATAATGACGATGGTGATAAAGTGGAGGGTGGGTCTATGGCTCAGTAGGTAGAGTTCTCTCTCGCCTATCGTGCACAAAGGTTCTGAATTTTATTCTTAGCACCAAATAAACTAGGCATGGTGGATCTGAAATTCAGGGTCATCCTTCTGCTACACGATGAGTTCAAGGGTAACCTGGAAGCTCTTAGTTTCTATCCCCTCAGCACCTCTGGATCTTTTCCTTTTCCCTCCTCCGATCAGGGACCAAGAGATAAATTTTGAAATTGAAAACTAGAGCTTAGTGGCTGCAGCCACCAAGTGTGATTATATGTGAACATTTCCGGAAGTGTTTGTCTAAAATGTGGGGTTTTGTGAAACTTAGAACTGCTCCATGAGAAATGATGAGGTAGCCCACAGGACTTTAAGCACCCTCCAGCCCTGGTTCAACCCTTCCTGGTTAGGAGACTCAGAATCTCAGTGGGCCATTTTATGCTGTTTCATCACCTGTAAATGGGCACGGGCACAGAACCTACTTTTGGTAGTGCTTTTTTTGTTTCAAGGTCATCGTTATGAAGACTAAATGCATTTACATTTGAAAGATACCTCAGCCTGTGCCAGGCACAAAGTAAGCATTATATGTTCATTAAATGAAGTCGAATTCTCTTTCTAGGCATTTGAGGAGGCTCATCTGGCCTCTCTGGACCCCATGAAGCAGTTTGCTTCCTGGTTTGAGGAAGCTGTTCAATGTCCGGACATAGGGGAAGCCAATGCTATGTGTCTGGCTACCTGCACCAGGTAGGCACAGCCATGGGCCCCTGTGTGGGTGGGTTCAGGTGGAGTTTTAGACTTAGGAAGGCCTAAACGAAGTGCAGTTCTGTTACTAAAGCCCCAGTTGAGTTAGTGATCTTCTCTAAGCCCCAGTAAACAAGTCCTTAACTGGTAATCAAAAGCCAGCTCACTAAGTAGTCCCCGGTGATAAAATGCAGTTCCTTATACATCTTGACTCTTGACTATCCACTCACGACTCTTCGCCTCCCTCATGCTCCTATCTGCTCAAGCCCTCTTACCCTTCATCTCTTGGGACTGCTCCCAAAGTCCTTCCCCTCTCTTGAAACCTGGCATAGGATTTGCCAATCAGTTCTACCCTTTGAGAGATCTGTCTGTCCCTGTCTCTGCCTGTCTGTCTGTCTCTATCCCTTTCTTTTTTTCTTTTTGAGATGGGGTTTCTCTGTGTAAGCCTGGCTATCCTGGAACTCCCGCTGTAGACCAAATTGGCCTTGAACTCAGAGATTCTCACCTGCCTCTGCCTCCCAAGTGCTGGGATCAAAGCCGTGTGCCACTACCCAGTGAGAGATCTGTGTTATCCTCTTACTCAGTTGTTCTTGTCCCATCTCACTAAAGCACCAGGCTTCAAAGCAGGGCTGACACCGTCCTCTGAGTATTGCCCAGAGCTGGGGGCAGAGGACCATCCATCATTGCCCCTTTTTGAGTGGGCAGTTGGCTCCATGCTTTGCGGTTGGTCCTTTCTCTTCCAGTCTTACGTATTTTTCAGTCTTGTCACAGAAAAATGCCGCGGACTGGGTGGCTTAGGCAATAAAAGTTTACTCTTTACACTTCTGGAGGCCAGAAGTCCAAGAGCAAGCGGCTGTCAGGGATGCGGTGTACCATCCATCTCCTAGGAGGATGCTGTTGGATCCGCAAGGAGCGCCCACACAGTGGTACCACACGTGACCCTCCACCCAAATTCCCAAGGGCTTGTTTGAAGGCGTTGGACCCCACAGCTAACACTGCCCCTTTTCCCAGTTCATGACTATGCATTTGTTTATGTGACTACACAGTTGAGATTTGCCTCCATAAGGGGCATGGCTGAAGGGGATGCTCAGGGTGAGAACACTGGAGTGGGTTCTGACCTATGCTCTGCTGTGTGCCCCTAGAGATGGAAAACCCTCTGCTCGCATGCTGCTGCTGAAGGGCTTTGGCAAGGATGGCTTCCGCTTCTTCACTAACTACGAGAGCCGAAAGGGAAAAGAGCTGGTGAGGGTCAGGCTGAACCCTTCCCAGGGCTGGCAGGGCCAGCCTCCGCCCTGGCTTACAAGGTCTTCTTTTCCTGATTCCCCTGCGCCTCTCATTCCTTCCTCTGCTCAGACTCCCTCTTGCTTCTGGGTCTTTGCAATCTGTGAATGAGTGAACCACGCCCACCTCCATCAGCTGCTACTCAGTAAGCTGCCATTCCTATAGGTCTCAAACACATGTGCCCTCGGTAGGGAAGCCTTCCTTACCTAACACTGAGTCAGCCCTGGCACATGGCACTCTTGGCCCGCAGTGCACCTTACGGCTGACTTTGTCAGTTTTTCCAGCCTCTGACTGTGCATTTGTGTATGTAATTACACAATTGGTATTTGTCTCCTCTGCTATACAGTGAGCTCTGTGGAGTAAAGGGTACAGCTTTTATTTAATCTGTTTTGTCCCCAACACCTGTTCTAAAGTGCATAGGAGTTGGCATTTCATTTGTATTTGGTCATGTCACCCTGAGGTGCACATCCGTGAGTGAGCTGGGCGTGGTGGAACACACCTCCCAGTGTTCAGGAGGATGAGGCAGGAGGATTACCACAAATTTAAGTCACCCTACAGAGTAGGACTGTCTCAAAAACAACAAGAACAAAACAAGCAATAACAAACATATCTAAAACCACAACTATGGTGATTGGGATGGCCACACCTCATACTGGAGTTAAACCAGTTCATGTCCAGCTCTACCAGTGGCTGTGTGACCTTCTTGTTCCTCTGCCCCTTAGAATCTGTCTTCAGATCTGTCAGAGGGGCTCACCTTTGAGAATTTAAATGCCATGGAACAGTGAATGAGTCTGTTGAAAGTCTCCTCCATCTGCTGCCTTCCTCCTATGAACAGGAAACATTGTATAGCATTGTTTTTCCATCCAATGGTACCTATGACTTCTCTCTTGTTTCCAGGACTCCAATCCCTTTGCCTCTCTTGTCTTCTACTGGGAGTCCCTGAACCGGCAGGTAAGTGAGCACCCCCAAGACAACTTCCAGTGGACTGTGTGGGCAGGGTGAATTTATACATGAATATAGGCAGGGTCCCCGGACTGAAAGGATGAAAAAATACAGCCTAACTCTCCAATTACCCCAGGAGGCTAAAAGTTTAGAAATACCATCTAAAAAACCCAAAAACCTCAAATTCCAGACCCTGTCCTCTGCCAGTAAATAGGCAAGGTCACACTCCTTGCTGTTTACGACAGACAGGCCCTTGAGTACATAATCCTGATAACAGAAAATGAGCTAACTAACCACTTATCTGACTTCGTAAATGGCTTGTGAAACCCTTGCCCCAGTGACCTATGTGTGGGCTTTGTTGTAAACCCTGTAAAAACTGTCTCAATTCTGCCCTCGAGGTCCTCAGTCCTCTTCCGCTGCGTGGTGTATGACTGTGAACCCCAGTGCACTTGGAATTAAAAGTCCTCATGCTTTTACATCAAGACTGCTTCTCATGAGTGATTTGGGGTGTGAAGGTCCACGTTCTGCGGGTCTTTCAAGACCAGGCACACATTCTTTCTTGTCCTGGGTACTCTACCTCTCACACAACTGTCAGACAGTCTGGTTGGAGCCAAGAGAGGTGGGACAGCAGATAGAGAGAGCAGCAAGAAACGGACTGCGCTGGTAAGAGGGGTTGGTAGGATAAAGCATCACTTAGCCAGGGGCAACCTTGAACAGGTGCGTGTGGAGGGGACTGTGAAGAAGTTGCCCGAGAAGGAGGCTGAGAACTACTTCCATTCCCGGCCCAAGAGCAGCCAGATTGGGGCTGTGGTCAGTCGCCAAAGTTCTGTGATCCCTGACCGGGAGGTAAGCGGGGGCTCCTGCATGGTCTTCTTAATTAGTGCGGCCCTGGGCTCATCCCCAGAGGCTGTCTCCAGGAGATGGCAATCTAGCAGAGAGAAAAGGGCGATCATGTCCCTAGGGGAGGAGAATAGGAAGATGGAAAAGCCTGGGTCCTGCTCCACAGCCTCAAGTGGATCATGGCCCATGCCTCGCTCTTCTTCTGTCTTCCCTGAGCAGTACCTGAGAAAGAAAAATGAGGAGCTGGGGCAGCTCTACCAGGAACAAGAGGTGCCTAAGCCAGAATACTGGTAAGTGATTCCTACACCTGGTGGACATCCAGAAAGGGACACGGGGCCTATCTGTGGAGTTTCAGGTTCTCTCCAGGAAGCCCTCCTCAACTTATCCCAGGAGCTTCCCATAAGAGAGCTTGGGATGAGAAGGGAGGTGGGCACAGTAAACTTCCCATGGAGTGGCTACATCCTGTACCCCCATAGGATGAGAGGGGGAGAAGACACAGTAAAGTTCTGCTTCTTTCCATAGGGGTGGCTACATCCTGTACCCCCAAGTAATGGAGTTCTGGCAAGGCCAAACCAACCGCCTACACGACCGCATTGTCTTCCGGCGAGGCCTGACAATGGGCGACGCCCCCCTGGGACCTATGACCCACCATGGGGAGGAAGACTGGGTATATGAGAGACTTGCACCTTGACTCTGGACTCAGAATGCTGGGGAGTCATCAGCTGGAAGAGAGGGCGAAGGACTGGAAGCTGGGTCTCCCTTTCTCGGTGTGGTCTCGTGTGGTGGGGGACATTTGGGTTTAAACCTCAGACCTTGCTCATGCTAGCCAACGTTCTACCACTGAGCTCTATAGTCCCAGAATTTTCTTAACCTTTTGCTTTGGGGCTAAGATGACTGGGCTGGCTTTGAACTCACTGTGTATGTATCCCGGACAAGTCTTGGCCTTGAGTTGTTCTTGGTGCACGCAGTCTTTTGAGTGATTACAGGCTTGTGCCACTGGCCCTGTTCTAGAACTTGTTTCTAAACTACGTCCATTTCCCTTCCTGTCCCTTTTATCTAAGTCTCTCCAGGGCTCACCCTCTGAGTTCTCCAAACTCAGCTGCAGCTGAGTGTGGCCCATGCATAGAGTCACAGCTGCAAAGAATCACACAATCGTCTCCTTTGCTTTCGGCTTTTGGAAAGACCCATCTTGGGGGCAGCAGCTGATATGACTCAGTTTCCAACAACAGAATAATCAGGCTGCAGATGGCGAGGCTTACCGGCCCTGGAAAGGAGCCAGGGCCGATCCATGTTTGCTGTGACTCAGCCAGGATCAGAGAACTACTATTTGTTCCTGTTGGCCTTGAACTTGTTACTCGGGACACCGTTCTTTTGACTTTGTGGGTGTGTGCTTCAGGTGCTGTCCCTGATAAGAGCACCTCCCAAAGCAGCCCTCTCCTGCGTCTGGAAGGACGGTAGCCCTGTGGCCTCCACCAGGCTCCCTCCCTCCCTCGCCCCTTTTTCTGTTGTACCATGGATTGTGACTTTATTAGTACGTGCAAATGAGTTGTTGAGGAGAAGTGTTGTACCCCACCTCTTCCAGGGGGTTGTGTGTCCCCCATTTTTAGTGGTATCTCAGCTGCCATTTCCAACATACAAGTGTGTAATAAAAACTTGTCGGCCGTGTATGATATTAATGTTTACCCTGGCTTTGTTTTGTCGGAGGCACTGGGACTCTCCTCCCTCCTTGCTTCTGGCCAGACAGGTTGGGTCCAGCAGAGGGAGCTCACTGGCTGGGATTGACCCTTACCGGGCGGTGGAGGCCAGTTTCAGGAGGCGTCTTCTGCCTCCCCCTTGCTCTGCTTGGGCAGCTTCCCAGTGAAACTGTGGTTGATAATATGGGCTCCTGTGCATATTTGCACTCTCGGTGGTTTCTCCTCCTCCCCGCAGCTCCTGCAAGCTTGCAGCTGCCTCGCTTGGGACTCCTTGGGGGCAGCCGGAACTCTCGAGCCAGCCAGACCTCCAGTTTATGGGGACACACACTGTATCCCTGGAAGATTCCTGCAGAGATCATTCTGGGGCTGTGGTGGTGCATGTAAAAGACTTAGAGACCAGAGACCCCACGGAAGGAAGTGTTTGGGATACAGTTCAGCCATAGAGTGCCTAGCACCTGTAAATCCGATCCTCCGAACTGGGGACGGGGCATAAGAGCCAGGTGGTATGGATCACTTCTGTATTCCCTACATTGGAAGACCAGGGCAGGAGGATTGTGGGTTTGAGGTCAACCTGAGCTACATAGTGGCTTCCAAGACATCTTGGGCTGCTCCTGTCTCAAAAAAGCAAAAACAAACACTAGTCTATACCCAGTACGGATCTTCATTCCCTGTCTGGGGTTAGGTAAGCTCAGGATGGGCTGGTGTGAGAGGGACCTACAGTATGGGTCTTAGAGGGTATCCAGCCCCTCGGCTAACAGGTTGGCTCTCTTCTCCCTGGTTCCAGAGCTTGTACACTCCCCTTGGTGACAGTCACCTTCCGGTGGCCTAAGACCTAAAGACTGTCCTGTCTCATCCCCTGTCCCATTCTGCAGAAGATAACTAATTGTTCCTGCCAATACCACTCCAATGCACAACAGAAGAGATTTAAAAAAAAAAAAAAAAGCCAGGTGGTGGCGGCCAACAGCTTTAATCCCAGCACTCAGGAGGCAGAGGCAGAGGCAGGTGGATTTCTGTGTTCAAGGCCAGCCTGATCTACAGAGCGAGTTCCTGGACAGGCTCCAAAGCTCCAAAGATAAATCCTGTCTCAAAAAAAACAAACCAACAACACACCCCCCCAAAGAAACCCAAAAAACGAAAGAATGGAAGGTGCTGGGGGACAGGGCATCGTGGTTCATACAAACAGACCAGCTCTCACTTCAACTGAGGGCTGTTGATTTAACCTCTCTCAGAAGAGGGAGCTAACAGCAACACTTGCCTCCTTGACTGGGTAAGGGGGGGTGTAGGAAGACAGCCCAGCCCCCCTAGTAGTGTGTGTGGTCTAACGGCAAGGTTGCAAGACTGGTGGACATCTCAGCTCTTTCTGGGAGACTTTATGAATGGAGACCTAGAAAGTTCTGGGGAGAAAGAGGGGTGCAAAAGGCTGCGGTAAAAGCAGGGCCCTTGCTTTGCCTCCCTTATCCCCTGAGTTCTGGCCTGGGCGAGGCATCTGACAAAGGTTTCCTTGTGTAGTTCTGTTTGTTTTGGCAATAAACTTCCTCAGCAACAGCTCCCTAGGGTGGGGTGGCCGGGTAGACTTTGAGGAGCTGCTGGACCACATAGCTGAGCGGCCACCTTGGTCTTTCCCACCATGAGCTCCAGGAATTTGGCTGATCCCCCACCCCACCTGAGGCCATGAGGAGCTTTTCTCCCCTATCATGAAGCCTAGCTTGTGTTTCCAGACACAGGGCCTTGCTGTATATCCCCGGCTGACCTTTGAACCTACAATCCTCCTGCCTCTACTAGAGCTGAGATTACAGGAAGTTGTCCTCATACCTGGCTTTACAGAGAAGTCTCTCTATAAAATGTGCCCAAGCTCATCTGGCTACTAACTGGTGGCACCAGAATTTAAATCTTGGCCCCAAACTGAACCATTGAGATCGATAGAGACGTTGGGTTTGTTGCCAAGGGTGTGTCCCACTCTCTTATAGCCCCCAGAGCCTCTCTATTATCCAAGGGGTGTCTGTCTCCTTCCTTCTCCCCTGTCCCGAAGCCTAGCTTGGTGGTAGGATTACTGAACGTCATACTTGGGGGCCCCTCCTGAAGTTTGAAGAGCGTAAAAGGCCACTTCACTTACACAGAGGTAGGGACGTGGCATCCCCATACGTGTGAGATGAAAGTGTAAATACCTCTGTTTCTGCAGCACTGTTTATTACTAGGTAAAACCTTTTCAGACAAAATGCAAGGCTCCAGGATTGACTTCTGGGGCTGATCCACCTTAAATACTATCAGGGAAGGAGTAGAGGAAGCCCATTCCTCCAGTTTGGACCCTTGGGCCCATGAGGCTTCTTTTGGGGGTATGTAATTCCACACCCACACAAGTGGGGGTCAAGGCAATAACTTGGGGATTTCTGATCTGGCCTTCTGCAGCACCTCTGGGAGTGCCTGTGTCCTTTGCCCCTCCACTCTTGGGAGCAAAGTTCCAGGAAGTTTACTCCTTGAATTAAGAGGCAATCTTAAGTTCAACAACTCCGCCTCTGGCACCAAGGCAACCGCTATCACGTGACTTTTTGGAACCTCTGATCTCCTAGGATTGGTCCGGGGGAACAAGTCACAGGTAGAGAAAGTACAGGGAGCAGCGATATGAACTCACCCTTGACCCTGTGCCCAGGGAGAGGGTGGCATCCGTTAGATTCCCAATCTGTTCTCTGCCATGCCAAGCCACTGTGCCAAGGATGGCTGTACTTCTAGATGGCCATTTTTCATCCTGGACCAGAGTGCCTTTGTATGTGATCGTGGGGAGGAGGACCCTGGAATCTCCCAGGCCCTTTGTCAATCTGGGGCACATAAATACAAACCTAAGAACCAGGCGCTCCTGCCAACAGGCATCACCTGTCACTGTGGCTTCGGCTATGGCCAAAGAAGCCATTGTCGCAAGCTCCTGCCTCAGACCCCACCAGTGGCAGGGACCAGGGGGGGGTGCTAGTGTCCTCTTTGGTTGATTTCATTGTCCTTTGTCCTCCCTGTCATCAAAGAGGTTGGGGTTCTCTGCCAGCATGGCCCGGACTTTTTTCTTTTCCTTAAAGCGGCCTGAGTTGGAGACTTTGACATGCTTGCCTTTGGTGTTCTTGTCCACAATCTTCTCCAGGCGGGTGCTATAGTCACTGTGAGGATCGCCAGCGTTAGGGCCCGGGGGCTCTGCACCTCCCTCTGTTTGGGCATAGGAGTCAGGAATTTCATAGAGCACTTTGGGGGTGGATTTCTTTTTCCGGAGGAAAGTCAGCTTCCACCAACCCACTTCAGTCATGGCTGTCCCTAAGCCCAGGCAAGGATTTCTGTAGGACCAAGTAAGACAGACAGAGGTCAGTGGGTGGAAGGATGGACACTTGGACCAGCCCTCTCCAGGCTCATTCATAGTTACTGGCTGATTTAAGAGCTGGCAAATGTGTTGGTTAACGCCCAGAATCCCAGCATAGAGGCTGAGCTGGGAGGGTTGGAAATTGGAGGCTAGCCTGGGCTACGCAGTGAAGCCCTGTCTCAAAAAAAAAAAGTAAAGAAAGAATTGAAGGCAGGATACATAAAAAATAAAGGATTGACGGTAGGGAAGCCCCTTACCTAGCCACACATATCTTAGTCTTCCATACCATGGCCAAGTCCTTCCCACCTCTGCCTGCTGTTGGGACACCAATGGCAGGACACACCCAAAAGCACCTTGTGTGTTTTGCTTGGAACTCATGACAAACTTCATAGAATTTTGATAGTTCCAGCCATTTGTCATTCCCAACAGTGAAGAGCATGAGCCTTTCCTGAGGAGGGGGCTGGGAGCTGCAGTCTAGGACCTGGAAGCTCTGTGTAGCCTCCTGACTTCAGCCAAGTTACTTCTCTGGGCCTCAGTGTTCTAATCCATCCCATTTAGTCCTAACACTCAGCCCAACCATGACTGCCCGGCAGCAAGGGTAGCTCTGCTTTGAGAGTAAAACCCAGGGGGTGGACTAATCATTAGCAGACTGTTCTCCCACCCCCACCCCACACTCCACCCCCCGCCCCCCCCAAGCTGCCACAGGTGTTTGAAGGAGAGTTAAAGATTTGCAAGGCAGTTGTGGGAGCCTGTGAGATGTCAACATCACAGGTTGTGCTGTCTGTACCCTTCTATAAGGGTATAAGATGGGATTTGGGGTTGAAATCCAAGCTTCACAGCTCACAAGCTGTGTGCCCTGACAGGGAGCCACCTCTCCACAGACCTCATCTCTTATTAATTTCCACAGTGGTGCATGTGAGCTAGAGGAAGGCCTGGGAATGAAGCTCCCGGGCCACAGCTTCAGTCCGCAGCACGGAGGGGAATGGAAACCTGGAGGAATTAAACTCTATGAGGGAACTGAATGACGTAAACAACGGCATCTCTGGGCCCAGGGAGGTTGGAGGTCTTGTCTTACGACCCTAGGTATACACTGAGGTCACACCGGGGAAGGAGGCTGCAGAAGCTAACAGACACCAGAAAGCTACATGGCCAGGCAGCCCAGACCTACTTGCGTCATCTTCTTTAAAAGCTGATGGTGGGGTTTGTGAGGTGGCCAGCAGGCAAATGCACCTGCCACCAAGCCTGATGACCTGAGTCCCATCTTGGTGGAAGAAGAGACTTCATTCTCAAAAGTTCTCTGACTTCTGCTAATAAACCACGCATACACAAAATATTTTTTGCTTGTTTTTGTTTTTCGAGACAGGGTTTTCTCTGTGTATCCATGGCTGTTATGGAACTCACTCTGTAGTCCAGGCTGGCCTTGAACTCACAAAGATTTGCCTGCCTCTGCCTCCCAAGTGCTGGGATTAAAGGCATCAGAAATGTAATTAAAAACAAAAAACAAAAACCCCACTGATGTTGGAGGGGGCAGGGAGCATAAAGCCTTTGCCTAATATTCCCAAACTCTGGGTTTAATCCACAGCACCAGCCTCTCCCTCCACACACCAATCTTGATGGCCTTCATTACTTGTTCTAAAATCACCAAAGAAAAAAGGCAAATTTAGTACCAGTGGTTTTTTTTTTTTTTTTTAAAAGCAGGAAAAAAAAAAAAAAGAAAGAAAGAAAGAAAGAAAAAAAATAGAGGGTTCTCCTTTCTCTCCTTCTGACTTTCTGATTTCCATAATTTCCATAATGTATATGGGTATTTGGGGTGAGGGAAGCACATCAAATTAGAAAAAAGGAAAGCAAGATACAGGCCGAGTCTGGAAACAAGCTGAATGCTTCTTGCTGCTGTCCCTTTCGGTGTCTGTCTCCTGTCCCACTAGGCACACTCCCTCCCCCCCACACACACACCCCAACCCGGGAGACTCTTTCCTGTTCCTTTGTCCCTGAAGCTGACCCCCATTGTCCACTCTACCCCTTCAGCTGGGTCCAAGTAACAGAAGCTAAAGGGAGATCTTGTACAGCTCCCACTTAGAGCACAGGGGATGGGGTGGGTGGAGGGGTATTTCCAGGCACCTGGAGCGTTGAGCACACCAAGGGACAGCCTGAGAGGTTTGCCTTGGCAGCATGCCCCTTCTGAGCTTAGCACAGCCTTGCACAGAACTTGGTGTTCCAGGGCGAGTTACTGGAAGGAGATGTGGAGGGGCAAGGAAGAAGGGACAGAATGCCCGCTCAGTAGCTGCATTGTCGACCCACCACTGCCCATCTGGATGCCGAGACTTAGGGCATAGAGGGATGGCTGATCCAGCTCCTGCATCTACTCTAAGCACCTGATTTCCCAGTTCTATGCAGGAGAGAGGCTTCTGCCCATGCCAGTTAAGGTGTCCCCATTTTAACAAGAACTGTATATCAAGGCAGCATTCCCAGAGCCTACCTCTCCTTGAAGCTGAAGCAGTCACAGGTCACAAGGAACTTGTCAGAAGACTGTTAATGGGAATAGCTTAATGCCGGCCTTGGTGCCCTGTGTCCTGGACTTGTACCCTGGACTCTTAAGGATGCTTTTGCTGGTCTTCCTGTTTTCTCTGCCCAGCACACATAAACACATGAACAAGTGTTTGCCTCTTGAGGCAAGCCTAACACATGGAAATCTGAATTTATAAAACAGATAAAGTGATAGACTAGTCTTTGATTTGCATAACTCAGCCTCAAGTGTCTTTAGTGAACATAAATGACTATATAGAATCTGGTCAGGCATGGTGGCACCCACTTTAATCCTAGCAGTCAGAAGGCAGTGACAGAAGGATCTCTGTGAGTTTACGGTTAGCCCACTCTACATAGGGAACTCCAGGACAGTCAGGACTACATAAAGATACTTTCATCTAGCTGGGCAGTGATGGCATATGCCTTTAATCCCAGCACTCGGGTGGCAGAGGCAGGAGAATCTCTATAAATTTGAAGCCAGCCTGGTCAACAGAGCTAGTTCCAGTACAGGCTCCAAAGCAATACAGAGAAACCCTGTTTCGAAAAACCAAAAAAGAAAAAAGAAACTGTTTAAAAACGAACAAAGAATAGGTGATATGAACCAGGCATGGTGATATACACTTGCAATCTCCACACTCAGGCAAGATATCACAATGAATCCAAAGCCAGCCTGATCTACCCAACACGTTTCTAGTTCAGCCTGGTCTCCAGAGTGAGAATAAACAAAATGAACAACCAACAGCAAAAAAAAAAAAAAAAAAAAAAAAAAAAGCAGCTTGATGTACAGGCTTCCCAAATCTCTGGAGTTGTAAAGAATGTTTCCAGTTATATGCCCCCATACACGATCCTGGAAAACCAGCAGGGGCCTGGTGGTGAACACATAGATAGATCTAGCATTTGGTGAGACCAGCTGTCTGCTTATACATGGGCCTGAGATGCCAGGGGGAGGGCTGGGCCTTAGCCCTGGGCCTTGTGATCATCATGGGATGAGGGAAATCAGGCCCCAAGGAAGCCAACTCCACCTCTGCTGTTTGTGTAGCTTCAGGGCCCACAAAAGGCCTTGTAAGAAACTTGCCGCCTCCTGCCTCAGGTGGCTAGCACTGTGGCATGCACATAAGCACCCAAGACAGGTCCCATCACCCCAACTAGAGCACTATCTGGAGGGCTTTGCCTAGAGCAGGCCAAGCTCCTTGAGCGGGACAAGTTAACCATTGACGGAGTCAGAGAGGGGTGCAGAGGAAGGAGGATACCAGTCCTGCGTTGTGGAATCTGCTCCCCTTCCTCGGCAGGGCCCCCAGTGGCCCTTGACCTAAGGAGCCTGGAAAGGAACGGGGAGATGTCTTTGCTAGACGGCCAGACACACACATGGGCCAGAGGGGATGGTCTTGAGTGGAATAAGAGTTAATAGTGGAACTTTCTCAGCAGGAATTCTGTTGGAGGCCTGGACATTCTCCCAGAGGCCAATAGGGTGAGACTGAACGAAGACAGAGTCTGCTGGGCTTGTCCACCATGGAGGGAGGAGTGGGGACCCTGCCTGGTCAGGGGACTGTGTCTTAGTTTCCCCACCCACAAGTCCCTGCTGCCTGTACCTGTAATCCGGACTGCTCTGTGTTGGAGGCGAGGCTTTCCCTAGAGGAGTTGAATGTAGGAGCTGCCCAGGCAGGTGAGTCTGGAGGAGGAGAGGGTGTCTCCAGGGTGTCGTGCAGGCCAGACTCAGCCTGGAGAGGTGGGTAGGAGCAGCTGCAGGGCAGGTGTGAGAGAAACAGGTGCAGAAGCAGGTACCTGCCTGCTGCGCAGCAGCTCCAGGAGTCAAGGTGAACCTGAAACCCGGCCCCTCCCAGCTAAGTAAACAGAAGCAGAGGCTGGCTCAGGCTGATGAATATTCATCATCCCAGAAATCCAATCCCAGTGCCCCTGTATCCACCCAGAATCCAGTGTCCTTCAGGCATAACCATGCTGGAGGACCGAATCTCCAGGGACGTCTGGAATGGGGGCGCATGGGAATCTCCCTCCTCAGTTTCCCCGCTCTTCGGTGTCTGGTTGCACTCCCAAACCATCGACAAAGCCATCCCCACCCATTGTATCTGCCGAAGAGGTTCAGACCCCTCTCCAGTATGGGCCACCACCTGGATGTTGGCAGGGCACTACAGAGAAAGGGTTAAGGGCCCGCTGCTCTCAGAGCGGGGCTGGGCATCCCTACTCCCTTAGAACTCCCAGAGTTGAAACCGGTCTCTGGTTGAACTGGTCGGCAGACCGGTTCCCAGGCTGTCGGCTCTCCCCCACCCTGAGCTCGCCTGCAGATAAGGGGACTGGGATTTCCTCCTGAGCTGAAGGACCCCCCAGAGGATCTCATCCGAGGAAAGAGGGGTAGCCTGGTGTGTGAGCAAGGCTCTTTAGACCGGTCACATAACTTCCTCCTGCTCAGAGGTAGTCGTGGGAGAGGGACTTAAAATAGTATGCGGAAGCCAGGTGTAACCCTAGCATTCAGGAAGCTGAGGCAGGAAAACCATGCATTTGAGGCCAGCTTGGGCTACAGGGAGAACTCTTTCTCAAAATATGGAAATTACACAGAGACTTCCCTGTGGGCAGAGGGTTTCAACTTTTCTCGGACTCCCAAAGAGAAAGGTAGAGGTGGAGGGAAGAAAGGAGGAGGTAGTAGGAGTAGACAAACAGAAAGGCAGAATGTGTGTGTACCCAGCCACCTCCCACAAACCCACCTCAGCCTGGCTGATAGCCTTGGGGGATGTTGTTGGGTAGCTGCCCTGAGACTTTCTCTTGACCTTCAGATGGGCATCTCTCCAGAGTAAGAAACAGCTGCAGCATGTCCAGGGATCTTGAAGCTTTTCGTACCTAGCATACTCACAGCTGCCTTCCTTCCTCTCTGGCCTGGGTATGTGTGCCCAGCACAGAGCAAAGTATCAAGACTAAAAAAGGCATAAAAGTTCCCATTTCCCTGGCTCTCTCCCCAGCATATGTTTGACTCTATCCAAATCTCAGGTCTTCCCATTTCCAACCTTGCTGCTGCTGCTTCTTTTAAATAGCTGTGGATCCTATTCCTCTCTATCCGAAATACCACATCATCCCCCAATCCTCAACAGCCCTTGGATGGACAGACCTTCAAAGCCTCGCCATTCCATGGAGCTCCCTTGCCCCTGGTTCTCCTCTATAGCAGTGGCTCTCAATCTGTGGGTCATGACCCCTGGGGGGGGGTCGCATATCAGATATGTACGTGACAATCCACAACAGTAGCAAAATCACAGCTACGAAGTAGCAACGAAAATAATGTTATAGTTGGGGGTCCCCACAATGTGAGGGACTGTGTTAAAGGGTTGCAGCATTAGGAAGACTGGGACTATGTAGCCTTCTAGACTCTTGTTCTTGCCCAACTCTCCAGAGCCCAGGCTTTTCTTTGCCCGCCTATATGGGTGCAGAGGGTGCTTAAGAAGGAGAATTCAGGAGCACTAG
Organism: Cricetiscus sungorus; assembly: GCA_030556225.1. Taxonomy (NCBI): domain Eukaryota; kingdom Metazoa; phylum Chordata; class Mammalia; order Rodentia; family Cricetidae; genus Cricetiscus; species Cricetiscus sungorus. Next base: position 73,093,620 of record JANBXA010000069.1, on the reverse strand, counting down.
CTATGCTCTGAGCTAGGAATAGCTTCCTCACCCACACAGTTTTCCAAACCAATCTCCTATTCATCCCTCTAAACATGAACTAATAATTATTACACCTCCTATAACAGCAAGGATTTTCTTGTTCTCCATAGAGGTAGCTCATATATTTTTGTTGAGTAAGATATAGATGCCATGATTGATTATGAATATATGCATATGCACACATACAAATAAACAGAGTGAAACAAGCTGCTTGAATGTTGTCCTCTCTTTTTCTTTTCTATTGTTTTATTTAAATTAGAAACAAGCTTTTTTAAATGTCAGTCCCCACCCCCAACAACCCCCTATCTGTAAGGTGAATATCTCACAACACCTATCCCATTCCCTTTCTGCTTCCCAGGGAGGGTGAGGCCTTCCATGGAGGATGTTTAAAGTCTGTGAGTGTTGGCCTCTCTTATAGAATCTTAGCTCCTTAAGCCCAGAAAGACATGCCACCAATATCATCAATACAGCTGATGCATAGCAGGACTTTATTTATTTATTTATTTATTTATTTATTTATTTATTTATTTATTTATTTTTGAGACAGGACTTCTCTGTGGAGCCCTGGCTGTCCTGGAACTCACTCTGTAGACCAGGCTGGCCTCGAACTCACAGAGATCTGCCAGCCTCTGCCTCCTGGGTGCTGGGATTAAAGGTGTGTGCCAGTATGCCCAACAACACAGTAGGACTTTAAAACGGCTAGGGAGAAAAGGAAGTGCCTTTGTCGTCTATAGCAGCTCTTCAGAAGCCATGTGCTCAGGGTTGCTCTCTCTGGAGCATCTAGGTAAGTGATGAGGAGACCCCTTGCATTAACCCCTGCAGTTCCAGCTATACAGCTGGCTTGCTCTTGCCTTGGCTTCTCTCTCTCTCTCTCTTTCTCTCTCTCTCTCTCTCTCTCTCTCTCTCTCTCTCTCTCTCTCTCTCTCTGTGTGTGTGTGTGTGTGTGTGTGTGTGTGTGTGTGTGTGTGTGCGCCTGTGTGTGTGTTGGGAGTTTGAAGATGTGTGTGTACATGTGCTGGGCATTTGAAGAAGTTATTTTGCAGGGTCTCCCTGTCTCTAGTGCAAGGCACATATGTCTGTCTTTGTAAGGTAGCCACAGCTTTCCAAACAACAGAAGCTAAAGCTGACAGCAGTTCAGTGGTTGGGAAGACAGTGGGAGGATGGTGACATGTGCTTTGGCCTGTGGACAGTCTCCCAAAGTCACCTCACCATTTCCCATCTGCACAGGAAGTGTTTGTCCCAAAGGTCTTCCTCGTGCCTCTATGGTGTTTGAGGCACAGGAGAGGGGCAGAGCCTGTTCTTTTGTCCCCACAGTGAAGATGAAGTCTCATGAGAACTGCAGTGGCAGGCCTGCCTGTGGCTGACCCTGCTGAATGCTGCTAGGACAGGTGTGGGCCCTTCCTTCTGGAAAGGTCTGGCCTGAAAGCCAGGCCCAACCTGTGGCCTTCAGCACATTTATTCCAGAGGTGCAGACTTGAAGTTCTGGACATCACTACTCTCTTTAAAAAAAAAAAGGGGGGGAGGGAACTTTGGGGATTGGAATGTAAAAAATAAATTAAAAAAGAGAGAGAAAGAAAGAGCCATCTTTAAAAAAATGGTACTTTTAAAGCACGTCTTCAAGAACCAGGTTCAAGCATGATTCACCACACACAGCCAACAGTGTGTGTTCTTAGAGATGTGTCTGGACCTTAGCATCCTGTTGGGGCACGAAGACACAGACCAAATAGCCTAGTCAGACATGGTCTTCCCATTGTCCTAAGCTCTGCCCATGGAGCAAAGCTTGTTTCCAGGGATATTTTACAAGACAGAGACAAGAGGGGAGCCGTCCTATCCCTATCATCGCCCTTCCAGGAAAACCGGAACTCCTGAGAGTGTACAGGGCCTGGCCCACGTGACCAACAGAGGAAGGCGAAGAGACCCGATCCTGAGGTTGCTTAGCCTAGCCTATGTCATAAGCACAGAGGACAAAGATCAATATCTGATGGGCCATACCAGGGACAGCTGGGAAGCAGGGCAGTGGTGGCGTCAGGCTTTGTAGTCTGAAATGGGGAGTCGAGCTGCCATAGGGACAAGAGATTTCTCTCTCTTTTGGCAGAAAGTATAGGGATCTGAGCCATATGAGGACCAGTCTCAGGTACCCTTCCAGAGGCCTTCCACTCCTCAAGTGGGAATTTGGATCCTCAACACTTCACAGGTAGAACCTCTTAGTGAGCATACATACACACACACACACACACACACACACACACACACACACACACATACATACATACATACATACATACATACATACCTGTGTATACATATACCCTCAAGATGAGGCAGATGCTGCAGTGGCAGCCCCTCTGAGGTTTAGGTGTTGGTCATTCACACGTCCACATCTGCATCTGTGACTGACAAGCATCTTTAGATGCCTCAGGCTCCAGTTCCTGTGGTGTCTGGTCTCTCAGTCTTGGCCTTGGCTCCCCAGTTAAACTTTCCCTTGTACTTGGCAGGAGACCCATGTTGGCTTCTAAACGTGGTGGGCCTCAGAGCAACCTAACAACAATTGTGGCTTCTTTTGATGTTTCCAAAAAGACATTCTTATTCATCTTCTTTCTGCTTCTGAATCCAGAAAGACTGGAAGAGAAGGAAGGCATTCTTGCCATTTTGTTTTTTTTTTCTTTCTTTTGTTTTTCATTTTAAGACAGGCTCTCATTAAATTGCGCAGGCTGACTGTAACTCTTTTCATAGCCTAGGCGAGACTTGAACTTGTCTCAGACTCCACAGTAGCTAGGATTATAGACATGTGCCACCAGCCTGACTCTCACTTGCATTTTGCCCAGAATTGATCATCTGTTGCCATTACAAGAAGGTCATCTCAAACTTGCCTGCATGCAACATTATAAATTGATCCTCCATAGTTATGGAGATTACAAGTCCAAAAACAGTTTCAGAGAACCAGATAAAGGTAGAAACATGATTCCTCACAGGGAGTTCTGCTCCTGGCTTCGACCAGCTGTGGTGACACTCAGCTTGCCTGGCCTGTGGCCACACCACTCATACCTCTGCCTCCTTTACATGTAGCTGAAACTGCCCTGAGCTCTTCCTGCCTCCATCCCCCAAATGCTAGGGTTATGGGCTTATATTACTGTACCCATCAGGCCATACTTTTCTGTGTATCTGGCTCAACTCCCTCTGCCTTGCTCTTTTAGAGAACACGCAGGATGGCCATCAGGGCTCACCCCAGTGATCCTGATTTTATCCTTGTCTCAAGATCCTCAGCAGAACACATCGGCAAAAGCAGTGTAACTCTCTTCCTTCCAAATAAGGTCACTATGCCATGCTCCAGGACCTTGAGGTAGCTACCTTTGGGGTCACTTCTCAGTGTGCCTTATCTTTCATTCTGTAGACCAACTGCATTTTCAGGCTATGGCAGAAAATGTGCCTTGAGGTCCTTTCTCCACTGAGGAAGGATTTGCTGATAAGTCTATGAGTGTAGCTAGCAGCTAAGACTCCTTTGGGGTCTGTGTTAGCCACAGGAAGTACATGGCCAAATGCCATGCACTGCTGGGAACACTTATGTCTAGGGAAAGAATCCAGTTACTTCATCACCACAAAGGACACTCTGAGGGGTGATACTCACCTCAGAACTCCCCTGCCCCCACCTGAGCTCACCACCGTCAGACTGGCAGTCCCTATGCCTGGGCCTGAAGTCACACACCCTATAAACCTAGCCTTCAGGAGGCTGGGGAAGCACTGCTGAATGTTTAATATAGGCTAGCCTGGGCTACATAGCAAGATCCTGTCTCAAACAGCAACAACAAAACCTGTAGAAACAAACAAACAAGCAAAATAAAAACCCAAGATTCAGCTAGCCGTAGTAGTGAACCCCTATACCCAAGTGCTTGGGAGGGATAGGTGAGGCCAGGACTCCAAGAACCAGCCTCAGAGTCTGTGCCGTGGCTCATACCCTTAATCCCCATACTTAGGAGGCAGAGGCAGGTGGATGTCTCCATATGGAGACCTTGTCTCAAAAAAAAAAAAAAAAAAAAAAAAAAAAAGAGCCTGGAGAGATGGCTTAGAGGTAAAGAACACTGGCAGCTCTCCCAGCACCCACAAGCAGCTCACAATAGTCTGTATGTAACTCCACATCCAATGGATCAGGAGCCCTCTCTGGCCTCTGAGGGTACTGCATACATGAGATGCTCATACATACATGTAGGCAAAACACCTAAACACTATACACATAAAATTTAAAAATAATTAAAAAAAAAAATTCCCCAGATAGGTAAGGTTTGAGACCAGCCCAGGTGAGCTAAGCAAGACCCTGTTTCAAAAGGCAAAATAGTAAAAATTCACCTGGCAGTGGTGACCCACACCTTTAATTCCAGGACTTGGGAGGCAGAGGCCGGCAGATCTCTGTATTCAAGGCCAGCCCGGTCTGGGGGGGGCATCTAGAATAGCCAAGACTACGCAGAAAAACCCTGTCTCAAAAACTAAAATAAAATGAAATAAAATAAAATAAGAAAGAGAAAAAATTAGCAAAAAAAAGAAGAAAAAAATTCCTTCTATTCACTCCTGTTTCTGTTTCCCCTTAGAGAAAATTAACACCACCACCACCTGCTCCCAGAAAAAAAATGCTGCCTACTTGTGAAGAGAACAGTCAGTGCCACGGACATAACCCATTCCCGCTTCCCACTATGATGGAAGTGAAGTACCGTCTTTGTGTTTACTGTATTTGAATTCCCTGGTGTCCCACATTGAAGACTGCCCCCAGAGTTCTTGTCCATCTCAAACCCCAGAATGTGAGCCTGTTTGAAAAACAGTTCCTTTGCAGGTGAATTTAGTTTAGATGTAGTCACACCATATGAACTAGGCCCTAAATCCACAGCCTGGGGCCCTGATGGGAAAGACTTGGGGATGCACAGATGGGGATAAGACTTGGAGGTACACAGAAAGTCTACTACATTTGACAAGGGAGACAGAAACTGAAGTGACAATTCTTCAAGGCCAGGAGCAAGGCTCACTGGCCACTGCCAGAAACAGGGGAGGCACAGACAGATTGTCACCCGGGAACCTGCCTTGATTTCAGGTCAGATTTGTGGTATTCTCCCACAGCTCCTCAAGAAAACAAAACAGAACAGAAAAACCCTAGGAACTCACTAAGTATGCATTGGCCATTTGGGCTTCATGTTCATGGAAGTGAAGGATCCTTTCTGGATGTAGAAAATCTGTACTATATCCACCGGGTAGGAAGAAGGAAACACATTTACAGATTCTTAGATCCTTTAGACAATCCACAGCCTTCCAGGGACCTGTTGCCCTCTAGGTGGGATCACTTGTCCACAGGCTTCAACTTCTGCCCAATTGTTGGCCTGAGTACTCCTCTTCATGACCCAAATTTGTCAACTTCTCTGACCTCATTTCTTTCTATTCTGCGTGTGACCAATTGTGATCCTCTGGCTGGTAATTCGGTTATCTACTCCTCTTGCGCTCTGTGCATGCCCCCCACTTGGCTTGTATGGGGTTGGGGTTATTTAAGCACTTTTGATAAACTGACACAGTCCTGGTCCAGGGATTTTTCACGGGATGCAGAGTGTGGCAGACCCATCACGCCACATTTTTTTCAACACTAGAACTGTGTCTTTGAGCTAAGGTCCTCAGCAGATGTGGGCCTACATGGGAATGGAGGCAGATAGAGGGTGCTTTAGTCATGGACTTAGTTTCTTTCTTGGTAGATAAGATTCACTCCCTGTCAAAGGGAAAATATAGAAACGAGCACAGTGGTATACCTGAGGGATGATACAAAGGTCCAAGTTCATGAGGCCACCCAGGGATAAAAGTGAGGGATGGAGGGCATGGCCAACCAAGATAAGAGCACAATCAGTAGCCGTGGGAGCAACTCAAATGATGGACACTGTGTGGCCTATGGACTTGTGGAACTTCGTGGCCTACGTTTAACCTGGGAAGCCAACCAGCCCTAATTTCTTCCCAATTTCCCCTTCCCCGACTCCCAAGAGGCTCAAGAGCGAGTTGGCTCCATATCCTGACCTGCTAAGGAGGGGAAAGGGAGTTGGAGACCTTGAAGCCCTTTCCCCTAGAGCATGAATCACAACCATCACCATCATTAAATACCTCCCTGTAAGCAGCACATCACATCCTTCCTTTTTGTGTGACTGTCACTACATGGCAGGTATAGAAGTAAACCTTCCTACAGGGTGCTCACAAGTCAGTTGAGGATAAACTGAAAACAATAACAACACAGAGATACACCCAAAACACCAAGATGCCCAGTCAAGGTCGCTAAGTTTCCAGGGTTTCCAAGATATCTCTCTCTCTCTCTCTCTCTCTCTCTCTCTCTCTCTCTCTCTCTCTCTCTCTTTCTCTCCATCTCCTGCCCCCCCTATCTCTCTCTCCACCTCCTGCCCCCTCCTCTCTTTCTCCCTCTCTCTCCTCCCTCTCTTATACACACACACACATACACGTCTGCGCACGCACACACACAAGCACACATGGGCACACACCCCAATGTTCAGGCCATAAAGTAATATACATAGGATGCATATACAGGTCATTTGGATGTCAAAGGTAAGGCCTTATTTTATGGGTATTTCAAGATAAGCAAGCCATGGGCACTGGTCCAAAACTGGGTGTGGTAAGAAAGGACTTTGTAAGGGAGAGACTTCAGAGTGATAGCACTGAGTCTGACACAGCAACTAGGGAGAGTGTAGAATTACGCTTGAAGACCAGTGAAGGATGGATAGAGGGCAGTGTTGGCTGAGCCAGTGGGGTAGGCATAGGTGTGTCCCACAGAGAACAAGAAGGAAAGATGAGGAGCCTGACATAGCCTGGGCTTGAATCCCAACCCACCAGCCCCAGTTGTATTGATGTTGGATAAATAACAATCTAAGCGTTGGACCCTTTGCCTTTAACTTGGCTAATAATAGCATACACACCACGGCTTACTACAAGGATCGAACTAAATACAGCTTGTAAAACATCAGATCTACACTGGCAGGTGGTTATCGCTCAATGGTTAAGCTAGTAATAAGGGCAGGGCAGCCCACACACATGGCACTTGCACTGCAGGGCTCTGCGCTTCCCGTGGCAAAGCCTGCCCAGCTCTGACTCTTCCCTTTCTTCATCTCCATGCACGTACTCCCCCTCCTCTAAATCATCAGGGACATCAGAGATTCATGATCAGAAATCTCCTGTATCCTCTCCTTGCTGGGAGCTCAACAACCAAAGCCTCCGAAGCTGGCAAAGTTAATGACTTGGATAACCTGGTCATGATTCTGCCCGAAGGCCTCAAGTGCCTTGTGAGCTTGGAAAAGTGCAGAATGCCACCAAAACACCACCTGCCTATGCTCTCTGGGCTGGTTTTCCCTGGGGTCAGTAGCTGGGCAGAACTACTCTCAAGCACCCATTGTTCCCCATGAGTCATCCTGGGAGCTGTGGGTGAAGGTGAAGGGTTTGGTGGTCTCTGTTTCACCGACTCACCAGGGCTGGGTCTACCAGACTGGCCTTGCCCACTGTGCCTGCCTGTTGGTTCAAGGAGGAGAGATACACTTAGAAGGTGTGGCAGTGCTGGGCTTTGTGGGGTGTTCCAGGGAACTTGCAGGGCATGACTGGAACCCAGTAAGTGTTTGTTTAATCCTAGGGGAGTCCTAGCAATGCCTGAGTCAGGACTCTGAGATGGAAGCCAAATATTTGTGAGGGCCCCAAAGAGGCCCTTAGTTCTCCCCTGCAGACTGTTTCCAGGGACGCCTGTTGATTTATTCTGTAATAATAATAATGATTATATATAATATTTTACTTATGTATAGCGTACAAAGTACGAGATTGCATATCTATAATATGTTGTCAACTGTAAAAAGTTCTGAACGTTAAAATTTTTTTATTATTTTATTTTAGATGTATGAATGTTTTGTCTGTGTGTATGTCTGTGTACCATGCGTATGCCTGATGCTCATGGAGGCCAGAAGAGGGTGTCAGATTCCCCTGGAACTGGAGTTATAGGCTGAGTGAGTGCTGGGTATTGAACTCATGTAGAACAGCCAGTGTTCTTACCTAAACCATCTCTCCAGCCTAATTTTTCCTCTCTCTCTCTCTTTCTTTCTTTTCTTTTTTCTTTTTCTTTCTTTCTTTCTTTCTTTTTTTTTTTTTTTTTTTTTTGAGACTGAATGTCCTCAAAATCAATATGTAATCCAGGATAGCCTTGAATGTCTGAGCCTCCTGCCTCTACCTCCCAAGTGCTGGGATACAGATACATGCCACCATTTCTGGTCCTGTGTGGTGCTGGAGATGGGACCCAGGAGTTCATGTGTCCTAGGCAAACACTCCACCAACTAAGCTCCGCCCCTCATCCTGAACCTTTAGTATGTTTATTTATTTAAGCCTCTAAACAACTACCCAGAGATAGGCTGTTTGTTATCTCTATGTTAAGAGAACAGTGGCTATCGGAGAAGTGTGGAAACTGTCCAAAATCTCACAGGGCCAGAATCTAGGTCTACCCACTACTGTATCCTACCTGGTAGTTCAGTCCAGGATCTACTCAGCCTGGATGCTGTGCTGTTTTGGGGAGAGTGAAGAAGGAAGCAGCATTCAGAAATGCCACCCCAGATCTGTGAGGTCCCTGGGACCTTCCCCTCATTTTCTCTCTTCACTCTACCCACCTCTTGTCCAAATCTGAATCACTCCCTTGAATGAAGCTGTCACTGAACCACGACAATGCCTCAGTTCATGAGTTTCCAAGCTGTCTTTCTTTCCAGTCTAAGTACAGACCCAGGTGCTCTGCGTACTTTCCACTAGATGGTTTCCCAACTGTGCCATCTCCGCCAATTCAAAGCCCCTCCTCGCCAACACATGCTCAGCCTCCTGCATCGCTGCCTCGCTGCCTCGCTGCCTTGGGTGGAGATACTCCTACCCAACACTTGAGTGTCTTTTTGTTTTGTTTGACACAAGGTTTCTCTGTGTAGCTCTGGCGCTCACTCTGGAGACCAGGCTGGCCTCTGCCTCCGAGTGCTGGGATTAAAGGCGTGCACCACACTACCTGGCTTGACTGCCATTTTTGGTGTCTTTCTCCTCACTCACTCAGCCAATCTATTGCCAAGTCCTGTCCATTTTCTCCCTAAATATCTTTCAAATTCTGTCCATCTCCTCCCCACAGCTTCTACCCTAGGCCAGGCCCCAACCTCTGCATTGCAGCCTCCTTCTGGTTGCTCTGTCTCCAGTCTTATCTCCCATTAACCCATCCTTATAACAATTATGTACATGTCCTTCCTTGTCCCAAACCTTTCAGTGGCTCCTCTTTATCTAAAGGGGTGAAGTCCAAGTTCCTTACTTGATGTGACCCTTTGATACGACCTTTACACTTTACAACCTGCTCTCAGGTCATTCCCTGCCTTAAACCTTTTACTGCATAGAGGTGGGCCGAAGATCAGCCATAGGTAGGAGACCTATATAGTGTCCTCTTGAAATCTGTCATAATTTTTAAACAAGAAATCTTGCGTTCCACTTCGTGTTGGACCACGCATAAGCTGCCAGTCTCTCTTTTTCCTGAGCTCCTCTTAGAGTGTGTGGTCTGTAAAGTTTGTCCAGCCTCTTCCACCGGGAACACATACAGTTCCTTCTGCAGCTTTTGCTCTAATACTCAATGCAAGGGTCTTTTCCTCTCCCTTCCCTAACCTCCCAACAAGAATCGGGTGCTTAAAAGCCATGTCTATCAGATAAACGAAATGGGAGGACAAACAGTGTCAAGCGCCTATGGTCTTCTATAGGTGGTAACTGGAGGAAGAGAGGGAAGAAAGTAATTTCAACTACTTTCAAAAGGCTATCCGGACGGCGCTAGGACCCTGTCCGCGGACGTGTTCGTTCTCCAGCAGGGGGCTCTGCGCCCGGCAGGGGAAAAGCCGCCTGCACCGGCTCTTGGGTGCCCCCTACCGCCATCGCGCAAGCGCTACAGCCCTTCCAGAAACTCACGGTGCCCGAGCCCGCCTCTCGCCTCCCATTGGCTGTTCGCTATTCTCCCGCCTATCCGATACTCAGCCAATCAGAATCTCTCGATGGGCGGGGATTTCAGCGGGGGGCGGAGCGTGGGCTCGGATTGGCTCCGCGGAAGACGACGACGTGGCTGAAGGAGGCCGGGTTGTTTCTGAACTGAGGCTCGGGCACGCCGGCTCAGGATTGGTGCCGGGCCGGGCCGGGGTCTTGACCGGAAGCGGAAGTGGAGAAAGAATGCAGGTGTGGGAACCAGGGCTGGAGAAACTGGGGTCTGCCCTGGCACCCCTGTCTTGCGTCCTCAACTCCTCGTGTCCTCAGCCGGGCGCTCTGGTCTTGCAGGGTGGCGGTTGGGTCTGTGAAATGAGCGCGCGCGAGGCACATCGCCTTCCCGCGTTCACGCTCCCCTACCTGTCGTATTTCCCACCAGGACCATCAGAACGTGCCCATCGACATCCAGACCAGCAAGCTGCTCGGTAGGAGAGGCGCCCCCGCGCGGTCTGCAGTCAGGGGAGACCTGCCAGTTGCCCACTGTCACTAGCAGCCAGGAGCTATGAAAGTGGCTACCCACTTGTTTGAAGGAAGCATATGGAAGGAAAGTCTGTACTGGCTCCTTGTTTTCTACTTTTAACATTTGTAACGTAGTATCAAATCCTATTCTGGCACAGAGGACAAGTGGCTAACGTTAAAGATGGACAAATACCAAATGGCCTATCCATTTGGACCTAAGTCTCTTGTTCTGGCTTCATACTTTTTGCATTATTTTGGGAAGATCTCTCCCACTTATTTTAGAAGTTTCAATTCCCCTTCGAATTTATGGGGAAGAGGGACCTAAGGTCTTTTATACAGGGGATGGTGGCTCATGCTGGTAACTATGACACTTGGGAGACTGAGGCAGGAGGATTGCTGGCACTTCTCAGACATCCTGGTTTACATAACAAGTATACATCCTGGCCAGGAACACTTAGCAGTATTAGTACCCTGCCTAAAAAACAAAAGCCTTTAGTCCCAGCACTTGGGAGGCAGAGGCCAGCCTGGTGTATATAGCAAACGCTAGGACAGCTAGAACTGTGTGGAGAGACCCTAAAGGCAGGCAAGGAGACCTCTTAGTGGCCAGGCCATCTCTGTACCTTGTTTATTTCCCGCATCCTGTCACTTCTGGACTTGTGCACAGCTCCTGGCACTTTAAAATATTCCCTCAGTTCCTCAGTCCAGTGTCAGTCATGTCCCTAAGAGGGTGTTTGACTACTTCAGCCCCTTGTAGGAGGTCTGACACCTACAGTTTTTCTTTCCCACAATTTTAGAGGAATCCAGCAGAAACAGAATTTCTGATACTCCTAAAGCTTGAGCTATTGACCAGTTGACAGATTTGTCAATAAGGCCACCTTTTAAAACTTACCAACTATGAGAGGGGGGCATTCAGTCCTTTGATGGGCACAGGTGAAGCTTCTGCTTTAGCTGAGTGCTGGGGTTACAGGCACGTGTGAACATGCTGTGCACCCAGCCTGGCGTGAGAGCTCACCCTGCAGTCATGAGAAAGAACCAGTAGGGCGGCATTCACTGAGCATTTGCTCCGTACCAAGTGCCATTGTATACTTGTCTCTATTAAAACAAAACCACTAAGATCTATTGAGTCACTGCTATGTGTTACGAGCAGGTATGCACTAGGCACAGTGTTCCTCGTATGTGTGGGGAAACTGAGGCACAAGGAGAACGAAACTTGACTGGGGACCTTGATATTTAGAGCCAGCACGATGACTCAGTAGGTAAATGTTCTTTGCTGACAAACCTGATGACCTAGTTTACAATCAGGACCCACATGGTGGAAGGAGAGAACTGGCTCCCAGAAATGTCCTCTGACCTCCACATTCAAGCTGTGGCACTTGTGTGCATACACACACACACACACACACACACACACACACACACACACACACACGCACAGTGTATATAAATAAACAAGTATAATTAAGTTTTTAATAAAATGTTTTAAATAAACTTGATAATTTGACCCCAGGACCATCTGACTGTAAAACCTTAGTTCTCTCCTTAGGAGATGAGCGTGGTTCTTAGGCCTCAAAACCAGGACCGTTACACTGGTAGTCATGTGGCAGCATGGCACTTCACTGTTAAGAACAGACTAGCAACTTGGCCAGGTGTTGGAGGAGCATGCCTTTAATCACAGCACTGGAGAGGCAGAGGCAGGCTCTGGAGGTTCAAGGCCAGTGTGGTCTACACAGTGAGTTCCAGGATAGTAGTCAGGGCTCTATAGTTAAACCCTGTCTCAAAACAAAACAACCCCCCCCCAAAAAAAAAGAACAGACCATCAACTAACATTATCCAGTTCTTGGGGCACTGTAGGTCTTAGGGGCTTTGCAATTGTTCATTCATCCGGTAGTTGGCATAACCACGTTGTGTTTTCCATTGTCGTGGTTAATCCCAGCCCCGAGGAAATGGAAGTTGAGCAGCACCCTCTGTCAACAAGAAAGATATAATTACCCACAGAAGCAAAATATTATGGAGAATTTAGAATGGTCAAAAGTGGCACTTTCATGTCAGGACCAATTTAAAGTTTTCCTTGATCCCTGTGTTGAGGCAGTTGCTCTGTAAAACTCATACTGGGGATAAAGTCGGGGCGCCGGAGCTTGTTTAGCCCAAGCACCTCTCAGAGTCTGTCTGCCTTTTCATCTTCCCATTTCTCCCTCTGATACCTTAGCCAATACAAAACAGCTGCTTTTTAATATCCAGTATGTGACACTTGAACTAGTGAGTTCCTGTTGGGGAGCTGGAGGTGTGACAGGCTGTGGCGACTGACTGATTCTCACCTCACACAGATTGGCTAGTGGACAGACGACACTGCAACCTAAAATGGCAAAGTCTGGTGCTGACCATCCGGGAGAAGATCAACGCTGCCATCCAGGACATGCCAGAGAGCCAAGAGATTGCCCAGCTCCTCTCTGGATCCTGTGAGTGATTTGGAGTCGTGTCACTGGAGTCCCCCTTCTTCCTGGATCCCTGTATGTCTACCAAGCCATTCCCTTATTGAGCTGACCCCAACAGAGAGGGTTGGTTTGGTTTGGTTTGGTTTGGTTTCTGGCTTGTAGATAGATGCTGGTTTCTTCCATGCTAAAGTAACTGGCAGCAGAATATGCAGGTCAGCCACCTGCAGTAGCCATAGGAACAGAGGAAGCATGGTAAAATTCTGAGATTCCCCATTCTTGCTTTCTAGACATTCATTACTTCCACTGCCTAAGAATAGTAGACCTTCTTAAAGGTACCGAGGCCTCCACCAAAAATATTTTTGGCCGGTACTCTTCACAGCGGATGAAGGTAAGTGCGGCCAAGGACTGGTAATGTGACATTGGGGACATCCAATCCACAGCCTCTCTAGTCCCCCAGATGAACAAGTCAAAATGCCTGCATATATTTTCTGATCTTTCTTTGTCCCTATAATTTATGCTAAAGTAGACCTGTCCCCTGGGTTTGCATATCCAGACCTTTGGGAATCATTGTTAAGTATCATAATCTCAGAATCACATGGAGGGTCCAGCCACCGTTAAAGCTGGAGGAAGGCGAGGAGTTTGTGTCTGGTATGCTGGGAAGCCTGCGGCAGCCTCCTCTGCAGGGATTGTCTGTGGGAAGCTGCTGAATGCCCCCCTGACTGTTTTCATCTCTGTTCTTCTCAGGATTGGCAGGAGATCATAGGCCTGTATGAGAAGGACAACACCTATTTAGGTAAAGTGAGCCTAAAGTGGCCCTAGCATCCATGGAGAAGCCCACTCCTGGGATTCTGAAACACCACATAGGAGGAAATGCAGTGCAGTACAGATATTGCCTGATTGTAGGTGTGAGAAATAGTTCCTCAAGTGCTGGGGGAGAATGATGATCAGACAGGAAGTGGACGTTTGTATGCTCAACTGAGCAGGTGTCTGACGTATCCGTCTCTTTGGGAGGTAGCATGTACTGCCCCCACTCTCTCTGCATTCCTATTCTACAGTAGGCAGAAGAGGTGTGGGTCATCCCGGAGGCCATATTGGGAGTCTGAGGGAGCAGCTAATGGGCTAATTGTAGTTGGATTGTGGATCTGGATAGTATACCAGGCACTTAATGCAAGGGGTTCTGGTTGGCATTTTATATGGATCCACACGATAAACACAATCTGCATGGTCTCTGTTTGGGAGCTGAGGATTGAAGCAAAGAAGGTACATAACTTGTCTCGGGTCCCAGAGCTAGGAATTGAGAAGCTGAGAAGCTAACTCCTTCCCCACCATGCTATGGTGTCTGTGTGCACCTTCGGGCAAGGGCATCCTATAGTAAATGTCCTGGGCTTTCCTCAGTGGAACTTTCTAGCCTCCTGGTTCGGAATGTCAGCTATGAGATCCCCTCACTGAAGAAGCAGATTGCCAAGTGCCAGCAGCTGCAGCAAGAATACAGCCGCAAGGAGGAAGAGGGCCAGGCTGGGGCTGCTGAGATGCGTGAGCAGTTCTACCACTCATGCAAACAGTATGGCATCACGGTGAGTGGGCGTGGCATCACAGTCACAGTGGGAGAGTCTCTGGGCCCAACTCCTGCAGCTGGCAGGCTTCCTTAACAGCTGGATTGTGCCCATCCTGGGTCAGTGTCTCACCTATCTGCATTCTTTGGAGTTTTCTTTGACTTAATGATTTCTGCCTCTCACTATGTGTGACCTCACCCTTCCCTTCTCTCAACCCTAGGGAGACAATGTCCGAAGGGAGCTCCTGGCCCTGGTGAAGGACCTGCCAAGTCAGCTGGCTGAGATAGGAGCAGGAACTCAGGCCCTGGGGGAAGCCATCGACCTGTACCAGGCCTGCGTGGAGTTTGTGTGTGACAGGTAAGGAAGACTTTGACTGTCCCTGAGCAGGTGGTGCTTTCTCTGGTCCCTCTGCCTCTTCGCTTGTATTGTCCCCATATAACACGCCAGCTGTGTTTCATACAGCTTGGGACAGTGGAGGATGCGCCCTTTGGACCACGTGGTGCAGGCTTCCCTGTGCCAGCTTCCCAAGGGGTCATGGGAGGGCTCAGTTAACACGCTCTGTTGAAGCCCCACAGAGCAAGTGTTGCCCATGCTGCGGTACGTGCAGAGGCGGGGAAACTCCACAGTGTATGAATGGAGGACAGGGACAGAGCCCTCTGTGGTGGAGCGGCCTCAGCTGGAGGAGCCTCCTGAGCAGGTGCAAGAAGATGAGGTAAGACAGGCCCTGTGAGGAGCTGAGGGGCACTGCTCCCCATCCACACCAAGCCCAAACCCAAGCCCGGCCTGAACTGCCACCATGAGGAGGAAGGGGAGCAGTTGGCTGTGTGACTTTCTGCTTGGCGCTGAGACCTCCCGAGAGGCAAGCTGCTTTCCCTTCCTTCACCGGCCTCATTCGCACTGACATCATTTTTGCTTTTTAGATTGACTGGGGTGACTTTGGAGTGGAGGCCATTTCCGATTCTGCCATCTCTGTGGAGGCCCCTGGAATAGACTGGGGTATCTCCCTGGAATCAGAGTCAAAGGTTAGTTAGGTTTGTCTCTGAGTGGTCCTGCTTCAGCCATGGGAAAGATCTGGATATGTGATGGTCTTTAGTTCTAAGGCCAGGTGCTTCCTAAGGGAGGCAGGGCTACAAAAGTGGGGCATCATTTTAGAACTCTTTCCTCTATTGAATACAAATAGGCAGTAATCTCACCAAGCATGAAGGAGGACGGCATCATTAAAGCCCATATCATCGCACTTGTCCCTGCACCGGGCTATAGCCCTCCCCCTCTCCCCCTGGGGGGGGGGGCTACAGCCACCGGACTTTTCAGAGGGTTTGGTCTATTCTGGCTCCCTGGGCTAAGGGACCAATTCTAATGTTGCTGAGTCTTTGCTGTGCATCCAGGATGCTGGGGGTGACAGGATAGACTGGAGTGATGACTCTGCTGCTCCGGAGATCACTGTGCTGGAGACAGGAACTGAGGGTAAGTGCTCTACCCCCTGCAGCCCCAAGAGGGAGAAGCAGGAGTTCAGGTCACCCTTGAGCAGTGAACTTGGACAGCCTGGGCTATGTGAGATCCTGTCTCATAAAAACAAAACTCAATCTTGCGGGCTGGAGAGATGGCTGCTCTTTGAGAGGCCCTGAGTTCAATTTCCAGCGACCATGTGGCGGCGGCTCACAACCATCTATAATGAGATCTGGGGCCCTCTTCTGGCATGTAGGCATACATGCAGACAGAGCACTATGCACAATAAACAGAGCTTTTTAAAAAAATCTTAATGAGGATGTGAGTGGAAGTGGGTAGAGAGGTGGTTAAATAAAGTCTAGAAACTACGCTCTTTTCTTTGGTTTGGATTTGTTTTGTCTTGTTTTTGGTTTTTTGAGACAGAATATCACTGTGTAGCACTGGCTGGCCTGGAAAACTCTGTGTAGACCGGGCTTCCCTCACACTCACAGATACTCTCCTGTATCTGCCTCCCCAGTGCTGGGAATTAAGGCGTGTGCCCCCATGTTTCACCCACCAACTCTGATCTGTCTTAGAGGCTGTACTGAATGTGGGCCGGTCTTTCGGTAAACTGTTTCTTTCAGTAAACTGTTTAGGAGTTGTTGGGCTCTGGGTCTGACATGATTTCCACACCCTCCCAAGTATGTAGAGATGCTGTAGCAGCCACTTATGTCACTAGAGGGCAGTGCAGGATGACACTTTACCTCCTCTTGCTACCCGCTGCCTCTGAATGTGCATGGGAGTTTGCAGGCCAGACCTTACAGGACTGAGACTCATGGAAGAGGGTAGTGTTCCCCCTTGGGTGGGGCCAAGAGGGGGCTTTAGTGAAGGGAGCCTGTGTCCATAGAGTCTTCCTTCCCTAGTCTTTGGATCCATCCTCACACACCTTCCTCCCCCTCTTTCTGACAGCTCCAGAGGGCGTTGCTAGGGGCTCAGATGCTCTTACTCTTCTTGAATACCCTGAGACCCGGAATCAGTTCATTGATGAGCTGATGGAGGTACTGTCTTCTGGAAGGCGTGGGGGGGGTGACCAGGTTCTCACACAGGTGACATCCCTTTAATCCCTGCCTGCTATGTGAAGGAAGGTACTGACTAATTTCAACATCCTGGAGCAGAGCCTTACAAGTTAGGAGCCCACCACCACCATCCTTGTATTTACAATATGATTGATTCATCTCCAGCACACCTGGCACATCCTGGGCAGTAGAGCTAGAGCAGTGAAAAAAGACACTCAGAGGTCTTGCCTCTGAGGCACTTATACTCCAGCACGAAGAGCAGATAAGGAGATGAGTGTGCCCTACATCAGATGGCACAGGTGCCACAAATCCTCAGGAAGCATGGGGGTTGGGATGTAGCTCGGGACACTCTGGTTTCGATTCTCAGCACCACACAAACCGAGTGTAGTAGTTACTCCTGCAATCCAGCACTTCGGAGGATCTGAACTTCAGGGTCATCCTCAGCTACATGGCAAGCCTAGAAATTCTGTTTTTCTCCCCTTTTTCCTTTTGTAGCCACAAGGAGAGAGGGGGACAAAAGGTACCTAGTGTTACTTTTTCTTTTTCTTTTTTGGTTTTTCGAGACAGGGTTTCTTTGAATTGTTTTGGAGCCTGTCCTGGGACTAACTCTTGTAGACCAGGCTGGTCTGGAACTCACAGAGATCTGCCTGCTTCTGCCTCCCCAGTGCTAGGACTAAAGGCGTGTGCCACCACAGCCTGGCGATACTCAGTTTTCATAACATAGTAAGATAGGTTTTTTTTCCTCTTTGAAAATTGTACTTATTTATTTGTGTGTGCACACATGCACATTTGTACCACAGCACAGGTAGAGGTCCGAGGACAACTGTGGACATCCTGTGGCTCTCACCTGTCACCGTATGGGTGAGATTATCAGACTTGGTGTCAGGCTATCTACCCAGCCCAAGATTAACTTACTCATAAAGACTACATGTGAGACGTGGCTGCTGCTCACATTCTAGACTTTTCCAGGGTTTCTCAAGTGTGATTCCCACCCCCATTCTCATTCCTCCGATGGAGAGATTTGGCACCTGCCCTAGGAGTCTCAGCTGTGTGGCCAGAGGCTGGGAAAGAAGGATGGAAAGCTAGGGCTAAGCAGACACAGGTCACCATGGGGCTAGACTAACAGTGGGGGCTGCTGCCTGCTCCCACACTGTAGATGTGGCTTCCAGCAGTGGGCTGGTGGAGGCTGTCTCCTCCAGAGTTTGGCTTGGAGGGCTCAGCTTCTGTGTTCTTCTCTTGATCTGAACCAGTTCCCTTTCCCTCCTTAGCTGGAGATCTTCCTGTCCCAGAGAGCAGTGGAGATGAGTGAGGAAGCCGACATCTTGTCGGTGAGCCAGTTCCAGCTGGCTCCCGCCATCCTTCAGGGCCAGACCAAAGAGAGGATGCTCAGCCTGGTGTCCACACTGCAGGATCTGATTGGCCGGCTCACCAGTCTCCGAATGCAGCACTTGTTTATGATTCTGGCCTCGCCAAGGTTGGCTTTCCTGATTCTGTGTTTCTCCATGTCGAATGGAGCTCTCTCCCTTGTCTTCCATGACTCCCTTCCTGTGTACATGTTCTCCTGGGAACAGGGCTTCTCTGTGGGGTGGGATAGGGTTGATTAATGTCTGCAGACAGAATCTGCTCCCCAAGTAGGTAGGAATCTGGAATGGTTTATGTTCCTTACCAGAAAAAGGATGTGAGGGGAGGGGAGGCCAGCTCGGCTGTTGGTTTCCTGAGCCTCACCTGGGCCAGCCGTCAAATGGCAAACAGCCTCACTGGGTGCCCCGCACAGGTATGTGGACCGAGTGACCGAGTTCCTTCAGCAAAAGCTGAAGCAGTCACAGCTGCTGGCTCTGAAAAAAGAACTGATGGCGGAAAAGCAGCAGGAGGCGCTTCGGGAGCAGGCGGCCCTGGAGCCCAAGCTGGACCTGCTGCTAGAGAAGACCAGAGAGCTGCAGAAGCTGGTGAGACACGCCAGGAGCCTGCCCTGGGAGGGAGGGCACCCCCACAGACCGAGGCCCTGCGCCTGCCTGCCTGCTCCCTGCCCACTCTGCTCTCTGTCTCTCAGATTGAAGCTGACATCTCCAAGAGGTACAGTGGCCGTCCCGTGAACCTGATGGGGACTTCTCTGTGATGCCCCCCTCCGTGTCTTCTGCTCCCAGCCTCCAGGTGGAGGTGGGATAGCCCAAGCTGGTGTTACTGGGCCTCACCAGCAAGAAGCCAGGCAGACGTGGGGACAGAGCCGAGTGCAGGAAGTGTCACTTGAATGGTGACACTGGCATTCACTATGATCTCAACAAGAAGTTGTGTTGAGTGGTCCTATGGCCTGTGACTCTGTGGCCTGCCACTCTGAAGCCACAGCTCCTCCTTCTGGTTATCAAGTAGGGCTTAATAAACAAGGAAAAGACGTCCTTGCTGTGGTCACGTACGCCTCTCCCCTGGGCCTGCATGCGGCTGAAGCTGAGCACGTGTTTTCCTGGATTCCTGGTCCAGGAGGCCTTCAGTGACTGTAGTGCCCCTGTCAGAGGCTTCTTGCTTCCTGTGGTAGCAGTTCCTATAAGTATTTACAGAGGGTTCAGTAGAGGTCTTTGGGGTGGCCAGTACAGCTTTGCCCCATCCTGTAATCAGGGTCACGCTGCCCCACCCCAGCCAGCAGCCCAGGGAGAGCAGTCTGTCAGCCCTGTTGGAAACTGCAAAGTTGTATTTTCCTCTTAATCACAGCTTACCTTTTAGACAGAGGGGAGATGTGGTTTGGGGAGGCAGGGTCTGGTAAACAAGGTGGAGACAGGAGTTGTCACCTTCCCTAGCTGCCTGTCCACTTCCTGCCCATAACTGCCTGCTCTGGGATTGGGTAGAGCCCACCCCAGGATAGCACCCCTCTTCCAAGCCACCTACCCATCCCTGTTTCCCAGGAAGGATAGGGGCTGGGGGTGGCCAGCAATTCGATTTTAATTTCATAGCAGAGCAGTTGATTCATGGCTCTTTGTCGCTGGCGTTGACTCCCGTAATGACTTTCCATCAAAATGAAAAGTGGAGTGACACCACTCATTATTCCTGCTGCTTGTTATCTCAGTTCTGGGGAGGGCCGCCCCCTCCCTGCTGCCTTTCAGCCGTCCAGGACAGTGAGTGATGGCCCCTATTAATCACCGACCCCGCGGACTCCGGCGGACACACGCTATCCAAAGGAGAGAGAGATAAGACCGCATGAACTGCTCGGAGACGTGCCTATCGATTACTGTCATCCCGCCGCTCTCCCCAGTCTTTGCCTGGTCACCTCCTTTTGGAGGAATCCAGCTGGAGTAAGAAGCCTAGGAACTGAGAAAGGGAAGACTCTGGTGTCAGAAAGCTGTCCTAAGAATGGAAGGACCTAGAGGAGTGTGAGGTCCTTCTGTCTGCAGTTGCCCTGGAGGCCCAAGTCCTGGGGCCTGTCGCTCCTCTTGGTTCCCGTCCAGATGTCTGAGCACATACCTGCCACCTCCCACCCCAGCTGGTCATCTGCTCCAAGGACTGTCTGGCTAGCCTTGTGCAACAGCCATCAGCTCACCGAGGCATGCTACCCTACCTAGTCTAATGTCCCTGTCCAGCTCACTGAGGCATGCTACCCCTGCCCGGTCTAATGCCCCCGCCTAGTCAGCAGCTGTTCCAGACTCCACTGCTCACAAGGCCCAGGCTGTGGGGAGAAGTGCACAGGATCATGTGCCAGGCTGGATTTGGCCTTCCAGGCTCCTGTTCCTGCCAGACATGAGCACCAGGGAGATGGTATTTTCTGAGGTTCCAGTTCCCCAGGAAGGGAAGCAGTTTATGTCAAAAGACCTTTCAGCAGATGAGCACACAGTGTGGCAAGCAGAGGGGTTTGGGCTCTGTTCTCCCTCAAGGATTGTGCCTGTCTCATTGCCTGGTAACGTGGCAGCTCTCCCTGACCCCTAGGCTGAGGGAGGCAGTTTCCTCAAGGCCCTGACTGACAGTACTAGTGTAGTTCAGAACCTTTCGCTTCCTTTGCCTTGGGCTCCACCACCTTCTGGGCACGCCCCCCAGCCAGGCCAGACACACCAAACCCACCTGGGGGCTATGGGAGCAGCTCTAATTGATTTGGGGGTCAACTTCTGAACCCCTTTAACTTTGTTCTGGGACACTTAGGTCCACGCTGTTCTCAAAATGACACAGGGTTGTCCTGAGGGTTAATGAGTTGAGCTGCACAATGCTCGTGGGACTTGCTTGATACCATGAGCTCTTAGCTTTACATGGTGGGCATCTCAGAGGACTCTCCTTGACCTGACCTGTCTTCTTGGAAGGGAGAAGCAAGGGCTCCTTGCAAACTTGAAGGCTAAGTTCCCAGCAGTCAGCTGTCAGACTTTTGAAAGACATTCAGGGAAAGAGGGAGGCCATGGGCCAAGATATGTGCACAGCAGTCTTAGCTTGATGTGAACTTATTGCCAAGGGCAGAGCATAGTTTGATGCTGACTCTTCTCCCACTTCCTCTCTCCTTAACGCCATCTCCCTGATTGACACAGGAGAGTAGGGCCCCCCTCTTCCAGAGTCCTGTGCACCTCTACCTGCTGACTGACTGAGCATATGCTAAGCGGAATGGTCAGCATTGTCCATCAGTTCTGGCACCCCAGTGCGCCCCCCACCCCCATGCCCACCAAGGACTGGACCCCTGCTCAGGTAGAACCCATTTGTTCTCTTTGCCAGCACAGGGCAGGAACAAGCTGCATCCAAAAGAATAATCACCGGCTCCACAGCAGGGCCTAGAGCCCAGGCCAAAAGGAAAGCGCACCCAGCCTGAAGAGAGGAGCCCTGCTCACTCTTGTGCCCTCAGCCAACATCCCCACGTTTGACCACCATTTGTGTATTTTCTCCCCACTCTAGTACAAGCACATTTAATCTAATAACAGGAAGACACTGGGACACAGCCCTACAACATAGCTGTAACCTGTGTGCAGGAGACCCTTGATTCTATCCAAAATAGCATGAATTGGGTATGGTGACACATCCATACTTGGGTGGCACTTGGGAGTCGGAGGCAGGATGGGAAGTTCCAGGTTCCCTTTGGCTATAAATAAAGTCTGAGGCCAGTTTGTCCTGTTCAAGATTTTGTCTCAACACACAAAACTATAATAACAACAACCAACAGCAATGTTGTGTGGCTATAGACTCTGGGCTCCTGGCTTAAGTCCTGTTCTTGCTGCTTGTGTGACCTGAGACCAGTTTCTAGACCCATCTGTGCTTTATTTCCTTCTGTAAAACAAGGAAAAGGCGCTGCTGACCATAGGGAATGATGAATGTGCAGCACTCAGAACAGACCCGACATGGTAAAGCCCAAATGTCAGTTATTATGTTGTGCCAGTGGCATAGGATAGGAGTAGCCTAGACTAAAGCTGGCAACTTGTGTCTGGCCCTAGTCCCACCCTAAGTCCATTATTCCCATCTGTACACCATCTCTAATATTCCCTGTCACCTCTTAGTCTGTTGGGTTTTCTTTTTCCTTTCAACCCTGCTTTTCTGTTACTATGGCCCTATTTACCCTTGTTGCCCTGTTTAAACTCTCCTGCCTCAGCTTCCCACGGTCTGGGATTACAGGTGCATGGCCTCATACTTTGGACTTAGATCTGTCCATTTTAACTGAGGTAGAAAGATCACGAGTTTAAGGACAACCCAGACTACACAAGGAGACTTTGTCTCCAAGAGTTAGCAGAGTGGGAGAGGCACAAACATGGTGATATTGTCATTAATCCCAGCATTCAGAGGCAGAGACAGAGACAGGCAGATCTCTATGAGTTCCAAGCCAGCCAGGTTCACATACTGAGACCCTGTCAAAAAACTAAGAGGGGAAAGTGCTGATTGCGGCCAAGGGCTCAGTGATGAAGTTCTAATATGTTCCATCCCCAGCACTAGGGGGGGAAATGGCCTCATTGACTAGCTTAGACTATATAGTGAAACCCTGTCTCAACACCCCCACCAACCCTCAACAAGCCCCCAAACCAAAGAAATACAAACAAACTAGACTGAATTTCCCCGTTACCAGTAGGGAAGGGAGAACACGGGCCTCTAAGAACCTCCGGGGCCTGTCTCTCCACCCTTTTCCCTATTTGAGGTTTATTCTCCTGGCAATACCATTGCAATACAGGCCCAGTTTGGCTAGCAAGACTGGGCCTCACGAGCGCCACACACACACTGGGCTTTGGACTGGCTGCACTGTGCTCTGAGCAGGCAGGCCCCAAGCTGTCTTCATGTTGCCATCCTGCTTGGCAGAGCCCAGCGCAGCAGGAGGGAGTGTCAGGGCTGCAGCAGGGCTGTGGCGCCCAGGAGTACCAGCTGACCCAGATCCTGCCTGTGTCCTCCAGATGCCCTTCCTCTCTGGTGACAGGGTCCAGCCTCTGAATAGGCTGGCCCTGAGTAAACCCTGCCTTAGCCACCCTGCCACCCTCCTCTCCTTCCCCAGGCTCCAAAGAAAACCAGTTTGAATATTTAAACTTCTCCTGTGTGTCTAATAAAAAGTTCTGCACTATTTAACTCCCCAGCTATCCATTACTGTCTGGAGCTGCCCTCTCCTCCCAGTGTCCCCCCTCCCTTCCTCTCGCCCAAACCATGGCGCACAGCAAAGCCATTTGTCAAACTGATCCCGCCGCCGGCTGCGCTTGGCTGTGTCTGAAAGGACAAGCCGCCCCACAGGGGAAGGTGGGAATGAATAAAGGGGCTATGCAAATTGCTGCTTAATCTGCAGAGAAACACCCAGGCTTTGGGGAGACGCTCATTACTTCTTTTAACTGTGATTAACGGGCAAATTAAACCCAAGCCCTTAACTCTCTCCTGGCAGAGGACTTGAACGCAGAGCCCCTCACTGGTGCCAGTGGCTGGGGTGCCTCTTCTTTAGTTGCTGTGTCTGCGGCGAGAAGCATGAGCTTGGCCTCAGTTGCTTTGAGAGACAGGCATGAGGAGACCAGACCCTGCCAACTCACCAAAAGGGAGAATTTAGCTGTTCTTTGAAGTTTTTTTTTTTTTTCAGACACTCAAAAAAAAAAAAAAACAAAAAACAAAAAACAAAAAACAAACCAGTCACTGGTTGATGGGTGTGCTGACATCCTTTACCAGAAAAAACCAAAACAAAACAACAAGTTAATCATTAACCCTGACCTTCAATAGCAGGTAGGGAGTGGGGTGAAGGTGACTTTAGCCTCCTCGTCGTTAGTGGCTAACCAGTTGCTAACTTGACCAACTCCAAACCAGGTTTTGGAAAGCTGCATGTAGCGCCTCCTAGTACATAAATCTAAAACTGTCCTTTAGGCCTATTAACCAACCAGGCATGTGAGGAAGGGACCAGGGGGGGTGGGGGTTGTGGTGGGGCAGAGGGTTTGAGTATGTTTCTAGCAGAAGCCCTGGGAAGGCCTTGATGCAGGGTGCACAGGTCATAGACACACAGGGACAAATGCAGACACTGAAAGAGACTGAAGACCCCAAATATCTTTATTTATTCGTCTGTGGGCTTTTGTTTTGATGTAAGTTGTGCATAATATAAAATGTGCCATTTAACTCTTGGTGGGCATTCAGGTCGATGGCATTGGCGCTACCATGCAGCCAGTACTGTAAGGGTTCAGGCATTATGCTGGCCGTCCCTGGCACCTGGCAGAATGCTTTCAGGCAGTGCCCTGGCTAGCCCAGGTGCAAAGGACTCCTTTAAAAGAAAGACCTCTGCCCATTTATGCTCTGTCTGCTCACTCTTTCAGTGAGTGATCTCTTTCCCTCTCTCTTTCCTGTTGTTCTGTCCTCTCTCTGTCTCTGTGCCTTTTTACGACTTTTCTCCCCCCCCCCTTCCCCTTTCTAATAAAACTTCTCACTAAGCTCTGTGTGCCTAGCATGTTTGTCCCTCCACCTAGGTCATCCTTGCCCGCCACCGAATCTGCCAAGGTCCATCTCAAGCTTTATCACAACACTCACTACTATACTATCCAGTCTGCCTTTTCACAATGTCTAGCTGTCCTGCC
The DNA here is from genome assembly GCA_030556225.1 of Cricetiscus sungorus. Lineage (NCBI taxonomy): Eukaryota > Metazoa > Chordata > Mammalia > Rodentia > Cricetidae > Cricetiscus > Cricetiscus sungorus. The sequence goes on along the minus strand of JANBXA010000069.1, from coordinate 73,068,658 downwards.
CAGCCTATAACTGGTTCTCACAGACACCACAGTGAAGGCTTGGGGTTAGAGCTCAGCACTGTGTGGAGCACTTGCCTAGCAAGCCAGAGGCCCTGGGTTCAACCCCAGCCCTGAGTCAAGGCTCTCTATAGAAGAGTGACCTGTCTGAAATCCAAAAAAATTAAAAATGCCACGTGGAACTTGGGGTATGGAGGGAGTGGCTTGAAAGAGAAGTCTGTCGTTTGTTTGGGAAGGTATATCGTAAGGGCTTCCTGTTAAACACAGGTTTCCCCTAAGTCTGAGTGATTAGGAGGTGAAAGATGACACACAATGGTGACAGACTGTCTGTCAACCTGATGGGCTGAGGAGAGACGCGGCCCCGAATTTTATTTTGTCGTTGAGTCCATCCGTGAGTGGGTTTGTCATAGAAACTGGGCCTGACAGCTCCCTCAGCTGCCCTGCTCCCTTCTCTTAACTCCCGAAGCCCTGCTTCACCATCTATTAAAACATCCTGGGCTGTCAGGGATATTAAAAGGCTCTGTCACTCCTTCTTAAAACAGTCATAAATACAACCTGGACACTAGCATTTGGGCAGAAGCCTCGGTGTTAAACGAGAAGGGGCGCACAGCGGGGCTGCCTGCCTTTCTTGACAGCCCGGGAGGCATGGTTTTACCACTTCTCTAGATGCAAGGAAGACTTTGCCAACACCTGCTGGCACCTGGTGCTCAGAAGTCCCTGTCCCTGAGCATGAGATTCAGCCCTTAGTCCTGTAACCACAGGTGCCAGCTCATCTCTGGTTTCCCTGCTACCTACACTACACCTGTTCTGCCCAAGGAGTCTGCTTTCCACGCTTGTCCAGGTGGTGGGAATCGGAAGGAACAGAGGGAACATGGGAGCGAATGTTTTCCTCCAAGTTTAAGTTTGCCACTACCCCCCCCCCCCCGCCTCTATGTTATGTGCTCCAACTTGACCCACCTAGCCGCAAAGTCTTCTGGGAACCAGAGGCTTCCCAGAGAATGGGCAGGAACTTATCATTGCCTTTGAATCCTCGAACATCTCCAAGCTAGGACATCCCCAATATCAGGCTGAGCATCACCCTCTGCTAGGATAAACCCCTCTTCTTCTACTTCCAATAAGAGGAAGAAGCCAGATGCTAGCCAGGCTGTCCTCCAAGTGCACCCCAGTAGAGATGGAGGAAGCTTCTCTTAGCAAGGCTACCGAGGCATGGAACACACAGAGCAGCCATGATCTCCTGACAAATCCTAACTGGACCCGTGGCCCACCCAGTATGCAATGACCACACTCACTTCCCATTCCAGCACTTTCGCTCACCTTTAGATCTCTGTTCTCAACTATGGACTATGATTTCCCACCCCCAGCACTTGTCTTCCCGGGTAACTTTATCCAAACATTCCATTTCAGGAGCTCAGACTTTGTTGTTTTCGCTAATGTTATATGCCGGGCTGTGCAGGCCCCATGGGTTCGCGTGAATACCAGAGGGAGATGTATTTTCACCTAGGAGAAAGACATCCTCTCTGACAGCCAAAGGTGCCTCACGAAGGCACAGGTAAGCGGACCTTAGGCTGACATCATATCATCAGTATTTGCTGGGGACGCCCAAGATGAGGGGGTGGGTCAAATACCTTGAAGAGTCAATGGTTTGGGACACTTGGTGTTTCTAGGGGGTGAAGCCTAGCAGCTGTTCCCCAGCTGCCCTCCATGCAGCCATCTTGCAATTTAATCCCAGAGAGTCAGACCCTTCATCCTCAAAGGTCGCAGGCCCAACCTCAGGATAGTGAGCAAACCTTTCTTTGGCCTCAAAGGCCCCAGGCAGCGTGTGACCCAGCAGGCAGGGTATGGAAGGGAGCCTTCCAGTCCCCCACCAGCCACTCTGGTTGAGAAAAGCAGGCAGGAGTGTCAATGGTTGTGTGCCCCCTCTCCCTCCCCCTGCCGCTTTCCCCTCTCATCTGCTCCCCTGCTTCACCTGCCTTTCTTCCCCTTCTTTTGGCTCTCTACCACCCAGTGCCCACCCCTCATCTCCATGGCAATAAAAGGGGAGGTGGGGTGGGTTGTGCCCTGTATTTTTAGCTGGTCCATAATAGCCCTTTTCTCTGGAGACACAGGCGCTGCCTGTGGAACTAATCTCCTCCTGTTCCTCAGCTCACAAAGGGGCAAGGAAGCCCCTCCCTCTGCCTAGGCCGCCCTCAGTGACCCCAGCCTGTTTCCGGGTGTGCTTTAGACCTCCAGGGCCTGCAGCTGGGCCTCTCTCACGGGGATCTTACACACAGGCAGGGTCACCCCGGCTGACCTCCCAGGAGGACAGAGGTCAAGCCCCTCTGGGGTCTCTGATGTGAGATTGGAAGGGAACTGGGGCAGGGAGGGAGGGGGAGGAATGTGGGGGGAGGGGGCCTTCTCTTTTAATGTAGAATTAAATGACTCCTTGTGCCTCCCTGCCTCTGCCTGTTTCAGGCTGGGTCTCAGGGCCCGGAATCACACCCTTAGGAATCCATGCATCATGGAAATTGTTAAACTTTTGTCCTGGACTTTGGTCAAGCTGAAGCCTGAGCTTTGAGAATCATAAAATCTTGGTGGGGGAAGTGGAGGAGCTATAAAGGGTTGTCAGCCCTGCTTTGAAGCTAGGCTTTGCTTGCTCTTGAGGCATGGTAAAAAGATAAAGGAAAACATGGGGACATGGAGAAGGAAAGGAGTCCTCAACCCAGACTCTGGTTGAGCTTCCTACCAGCTGAAAACCAGATTCCAGCACAATTACCATTTGCTGTGAAGGCTGTCGACATAGACGCCATTTTTATTGTTTTTTTTTTTGTTGTTGTTGTTGTTTTTGTTTTCTGTTTTTTGTTTTTTTTTTGTTTTGTTTTGTTTTGTTTTTTTTGAGACAGGGTTTCTCTGTAGCTTTGGAGACGGTCCTGGAACTCTGTTTGCAGACCAAGCTAACCTTAAACTCACAGAGATCTGCCTGCCTCTGCCTCCCGGGTGCTGGGATTAAAGGTGTGCGCCGCCACTGCTTGAGAGGCCATATATTTCTAACTAGAGAAATACTTTTAGGTTAAAATGTTAAAGTAGCTAAGCATAGTGGCTCATGCCTACAATCCCAGCACTTGGGAAGTAGAGAAAGGAGGCTACTTAACAAGTTTGAGGCCAGCCTGGGCTACATAAGACCCTGTCTCAAGACAGTAGCAATTGAGTAGTCTATGCACATGACCTCGGGTAGGGTCACCTGTTAAGAACATCTCTGGGAATCTTACAAACGAGGCTGTTAATTTTGTTTCCGGTGACAATGACCTAACTTCTTGTATCCCTCTGGTCTAGAGTTTTGCTTTATCAGTACCTGGCTTGAGACACCTCAGACCCTGACCTGCTCATCTGCTTATGGGAATAACAGCCACACATGGTTAGTGTATTAATGTACAAGCCAGTTCCTCAGGTGGGTGGTTGTGACACATGCCTTTGATCCCAGCACTTGGGAGGCAGAGGCAGGTGAATCTCTGAGTTCAAGTTCAGCCTGGTCTACAAGAGCTAGGGTTACACAGAAAAACCCTGTCTCCAAAAGCCGAAAACCAAACCAAACAAACAAACAAGCCAGTTCCTCACAATGATCACCTTGCAGAGAGACACATGTCTCCTCAGCTGCCGCTGCCAGTTAGGAAGGAATTCTTTAAAA
>JANBXA010000069.1:72880000-73060000 GCA_030556225.1 Cricetiscus sungorus | reverse complement strand
CACACACACACTCACACTCACACACACACTGATTCACACACACTCACATTCACACACACACTGATTCACACACACACACTGATTCACACACACACACTCACACTCACACACACACACACTGATTCACACACACACACACTCACACACTGATTCACACACACACACACACTCACACACACACTGATTCACACACACACTCACACTCACACACACTGATTCACACACACACACTCACACACTGATTCTCACACACACACACACTGATTCACACTCACACACACACTGATTCACACACACACTCACACTCACACACACTGATTCACACACACACACTCACACTCACACACACACTGATTCACACACACACTGATTCACACACACACACTGATTCACACACACACTGATTCACACACACACTGACACACTCACATACACACTCACACTCACACACACTGATTCACACTCACACACACTGATTCACACACACTCACACACACACTCACACACACACTGATTCACACACACACTGATTCACACACACACACCACACACACACACTCACACTCACACACACACTGATTCACACACACTCACACACTGATTCACACACACACACTCACACTCACACACACTGATTCACACACACACTCACACTCACACTCACGCACACACTCACACACTGATTCTCTCACACACACACACTGATTCACACTCACACACACACTGATTCACACACACACACTCACACTCACACACACTGATTCACACACACACTCACACTCACACACACACTGATTCACACACACACTGATTCACACACACACACACACTGATTCACACACACACTGATTCACACACACACACTGACACACTCACATACACACTCACACTCACACACACTGATTCACACTCACACACACTGATTCACACACACACTCACACACACACTCACACACACACTGATTCACACACACACTGATTCACACACACACACCACACACACACACTCACACTCACACACACACTGATTCACACACACTCACACACTGATTCACACACACACACTCACACTCACACACACACACTGATTCACACACACACTCACACACTGATTCACACACACACACTCACACACACACTGATTCACACACACACACACACTGATTCACACACACACTCACACTCACACACACACACTCACACACTGATTCTCACACACACACACACACTGATTCACACTCACACACACACTCACACACACACTGATTCACACTCACACACACACACTGATTCACACTCACACACACACACTGATTCACACTCACACACACTGATTCACACACACACTGACTCTCACACACACTCACACTCACATACACTGATTCACACACACTGATTCACACTCACACACACTGATTCACACACACACTGACTCTCACACACACTCACACTCACATACACTGATTCACACACACACTCACACTCACACACACTGATTCACACACACACACACTGACACACTCACATACACACACACACTGATTCACACTCACACACACACACACTGATTCACACACACACACTCACACACACTCACACACACACTAACTCACACACACACACACTGGGAGGGTGGTAGACAACTTCAGTTCCAGAGGCTTCATGGCAACAATCGTTCTTCACAGAAAACTTTGAACATCTTGGGTACCCTAGAAAGAAGTGGCTATGGCCAGCTCTTGCTTGCAGGTTGGAGTGAGGGTTGGGGAGAAGGCTGGAGGGGGGGGAGGACACTCATCCCTCCTTATGGTTTGCCCGCCAGTTGATTAGCATTGGAGCCAGCCCTTCTACACCCATTGTTCCTAAACCCTCCTCCCACAGTGTTGGGTGTGCAAAGCCCCCTCAGCCAGGAGTACAGGCCAGCACATCCCCTGACTTCAAAGGCCGTAAGGCACTAATCCTGCCATGGTGGGCTGCCCTTCTGGAAACCACACCAACCACTCCCAACACTCCCCACCACCACAGAGCACTCAGCAAGTGCCTGGGCCTGAACAGAGCTGATCCCAGAGGAGTCCCGGGTATGGAAGAGCCCGGGGGAGGGAAGCCCAGAAGGAGCATGCCAGGGAAGGGTTGGGCCTGGGACAGTCAGCAAGGTGATAGCCTGGATGTATCAGATGCTGCTGCTGCTGCTGAAGGAATCTTCCCCACATCCGGATGCTATGCTTTCCACCAGTGGTGCTATTTTATCTTCCCAGGAGCTAAGAACCAAGCAAATTGTCCGGATGGAGAGAAATCTCATCAGAGTGGTTCAGTAACCTACCCAGAGTCATATAACTGAATTAGACTTCAATCCACATTGTGGATTCTAGAACTTTCTCCTAATCTCAGTGCTAAACCACTGTGCTAGGCACCCAGCTGAGAAGGGGGAGGATAGACAGAATAGTCACGGGTAGACATCTTGAAACACATGGCTGACTTTCTCCACATCTACAATATAGGTGTTGCTTACCAAAGAGCACGTGGGGATCTCATAGGCTCACTGAGCTCACAGACACAAGGAATCAATCTTTCTAAGCCTTTCTTTACTCTTGGGCTAACATGGTCTCCGCCATCTGCTCCCAAGATGGTCGGTCCTGCCTACCTTCCTTCCCTGGGGACGGAGAATCTAGGGCTCACCCCTCCCCCAGGTGCTGTAATTTGAGGGGCTGCCCAACTGGAATGGACCCAGGGCCTCCTGAGACTGCCCTTCCACCACTGTGAGTTTGCTGGCCTCTGCCCTCTGCCCTCTTCTGCCATTAACCCTGTCACCTGCTGGACATCAGCCCCCGGGCTCAGTCTGTCATCTGTGGCCAAAGATGGATGGGGGGCGGCTGGGAAGCATAAGCAGCGACCCTTTAATGAGATCTGACTGGGGAGGGCTGGGCTCTATCAGGCCATGGCAGGCCCAGGGTGGCAATAACAGGCCCTTGTTGAGGGTGACCCATTTTCTTCGTGTGGAAAGGAGACCCTGAAGGCTTGGGAGGCAAAGGGCCCTTTTGTCACCACTCCTCCATCCCAGCCTGGGATGGGATGGGCAGGAGCTGGGAAGAAAGATGACCCCCCTCTCATTCCATCTCCTGGGTGCCGTTACCCGGGCTCCAAAGGAAGATTCACAGGCAGGCGAATCATGAGGGGAGCAGAGCAGCTGCCTGGCTGGGGCAGCCCCATGTGTGTCCTGGGAGACTTCATGTTTCCCGATCACATGCAGAGAGATCAGGAGGGAGGGAGGGGGTGATGAGGGGGCATTGTCTGTGGGATGTGGAACATCTTCAGAGGTCCAAAGGAGAGGCGCTTGCAGAAGCACATGGGAGTGGGGGCTAAGAAACAAAGGCGGGTTTCATCGGTGGGCTCCGCTCCTAACAATCTTCCCCAGGGTGGTGACTGGAATTCTATTTCTTTCCCTATCGTTGTTGTTGTTCTGTTCTGTTCTGTTCTGTTCTGTTCTGTTCTGTTCTGTTCTGTTCTGTTCTGTTCTGTTCTGTTCTGTTCTGTTCTGTTCTGTTGTTCTGTTCTGTTGAGGTAGGGCTTTCTGTGTAGATCTGGCAGGCCTGGAATTCACTCTGTAGACCAGGATGGCCTTGAGCTCACGGAGATCTGCCTGCCTCTGTCTTCGGGTGCTACACCTACCTCGTGTTTGTTTGTCCTTTCTCTGAGTTTTTTTGACATGGGGTATTAAGTAGCCCAGGCTGCCCTCAAATGTACTCTGTAGCCAAGACTGGCCTTGGATTCATAATCCTTCTACTCCTGCCAGTCTAACCTAATTGGTGAACTCTAGGGCAAGGAGAGACCCTGCCTCAAAAGAGGACAAAGTTCTCTTTTGTTCCTGAAGATGGGAAGAGGTTGTCCCAAGTACGTATGTATACACACACACACACACCACACACACACACACACCACGAAAATAAAAGATTAACAGAAAAGAGAGAGCTGGGCTGGAGCAAGGGCTCACTGGTTAAGATGGCATGCTGCTGTAGGGTGCAGGAGAGAGGTTCAGTGCTTATGAGTGCATACTGCTCTTCCTGAGGATCTGACTTCCTTCCAGCACCCACATCGGGTGGCTTACAACTGCCTGTAACCCCAGCTCCAGGGGAGTCTGACTCCTCAGACACCTGGGCTCACTTGCACGTGTGCCATGTGCATATACCCACTCACACACATTGCGTGGGAAATGAGATTCCCGGACACAATATACACTGATGATGTTTATTCAGGGAGAAATCACTTACACCAGAAACAGATGACCTCCACCAATTTCTGCTCCAAGGATGCCCCCAGATGCTCTCTGTCTCTAACCAGGAAGTAAGAAAGCAAGCTGGGGTCGGAGACCCCAGACCTAGCCCCCACTGGTCACATCTGCCTGCAGCTGTCCCACACCCCCCCCATGGGCGTGGTGAGTGCAACAGGTGCGGGTGGAGTGGATATCTCACTACACACATATGCACATTATTAAAATAATGAAAATAAATCTTAAAAATCACATGCTGTTCTCCCAGAGGATCTGAGTTTAGTTCCCAGCATCCATGTTGGGTCTTTAACTCTAGTTCCAAGGGATCTAACCCCATCCTCAGTACCCTGTGGGCACATACACATACCTACATCCACTCATGCGCTACAATCTGTTCCACTAATGGGGTGAAGGCCTAGAGATTTAAATTAAAGACAAGCCAGTGGAACATTCCTGCAACAGGAATGCTGGAATGCCAAATGCCATTTAGTGAGGGGAAGGATAGGGCTTAGACTGACTCACAGCACAGTGGAAAACAATCAAGGGTCAATCATGCTCAGGCTTAGTTCCTCCCCAGCAGACGTGTGTTAGCAAATCAAAAAGAGTACCAAGACCTACTCTGGTGAAGATGTTCCAGCCAGCAGCTTCAGGCTTGCTCAAGGTGCCTTGGGGGGTCCATGCAGGGCCCTACACCTACACACAGGTACATCATACATGCATAACTGATAAATAGTAATCTAAAAAATGTTTACTTAAAAGAGGGAGGCAAGAGCCAGGCATAGTGGCCATACATCTTTAAGCCCTGTACTCAGCAGGCAGAGGCAAATGGATCTCTGTGAATTTGAGGTCAGCCTGGTCTTGAGCATTTGAGGTCAATCTGGTCTACAGAGTGAATTCTGTTAGTGAACTCCATCAAGGAAAACATCTAACATCAGCCTCCGGTTTCAGCATGCGTGTACATTCATGTATGTCACACACACAAAAGACAGGAAACGGGGTGGGAGTAGTAGATGCTGGACCTAGGCTTTCACTGTGAATTTGGAGAAACTGAGGCTGAAACCGGAAACAGAATTCAGGACTCTTAACAGACCCAGTTCTCCCCTTAGCACCGCCCCACCCTCCCAACTTGCTCCTTCCTCTGGGAAAAATACAACAGCTGCTGAAATCATCAGTCCTGGATTGTCTAAATGGGTTGGATCTACCCCAGACCCTCCTGGGCCCCCTCAGAGCACATACGAAGATCACCCAGGGCTGTGCCTAGGTATGGGAGACACAATTAGGAGGAGGAGGAGACTTAGGAGGAGCCTTGGATGGAACAGGAGTGGGGTTGTTGAAAAGCCTTGTTTGCTGCAGGTGGAATGTAAATTAATACAGCCACTATGGAAATCAGTGTGGAGGTCTCACCAAAGTGATAAAAATAGGAGCACTGAACCGGCCAAGGATCCCACTTCCACGCACATGCCTGCAGGGATCCAAGTCAGCATAAGACAGACACTGGCACATCTGTGGCTACTGTACCACTATTCACAGTAGCCAAGTGGCCTAGAAGCCCAAGAGGAGCGGCTAAAGAAAATGTAGTATGGATGCACAACAGAGATTTATTCACTGATGATCATAAAATTATGACGTTTGGCCAGGCAGTGTTGGTGCACTCAGGAGGAAGAGGCAAGTGGATCCCTGTGAGTTCGAGATCAGTCTGGTCTACAGAGTGAGTTCCAGGACAGCTAGGGCTACACAGGAAAACCCTGTCTGAAAAAACAAACAAATGACATTTGCACTAAAACAGGTGGACCTGAAGAGCATTGTGTCAAGTGAAACAAGCCAGAGTCTGAAAGACAGATATGGCGTGTTTTCTCCCAAATGCAGAATCTAGGTTGAGAAACAAGAGATGTGGAAGGGAGGAAATTTGGGAAGAAGAAGAGGATGGAGGAAGGAGATATTAATATGATTAAATGATATTTACATTTTTTTTTTAAGTTTGGGTAGTCACCCTCCATGAAGAATAAGAAGAGCCAGGCACATTGGCACAGACCTGTAATCCCAGCTACTCCAGAGACTGAGACAGGAGGATGGAGGATTCAGGACCTGCCTGGGCTATAGTGTGAGTTCAGAGCTAGACTAAACAAGCAATTTAGTAAAACTGTCTCAAAAGAAAAACAGTCTGAAGATGTACCTCAGTGGCCAAGCATAGCAAGGCTGTGTGTGTGTGTGTGTGTGTGAGTGTGTGTGAGTGTGTGTGTGAGTGTGTGTGTGAGTGTGTGTGAGTGTGTGTGTGAGTGTGTGTGTGTGTGAGTGTATACATACATATATATAATTTATTTGATGTATGGGTGTTTTGCCTACATGCATGTCTGTCTACACCACTTGTGTGCATGGTACCCAGGGAGATCAGAAGAGGGCGTTGGATCCCTGGGATGGAGTTAGAATCAGATGAGTGTGAACCATCAAATGGGAGCTGGGAATTGAACATTTGCAGCAGTGAGTGAAATGGACATGATCCCTGACCTCATAAGGTTTACAGAGGTCATGAGGGAGTCAGATAACCCAATCAGTAACAGTATAATTTTGGATAGGGGAGATGAAGGGATAAGGAGGATGTTGGGATTTGGGGTGTTCCCATAGTGGGAATTTGAGGATAGGTAGAGGATGTTAGAATGGGGAAATTTTGCAATATATTGGCATGGGGTGTAGATTTTGGGGTGGGCGATGTTGGGAAATTTGGGAGATAGGAATATTGGCATTGGGGGTGTTGGGATGGGTGGGTGCTGAAATTGGGATATTGGTTGGAATTGAGGGAATTGGAATGGGAGGACTTGAGAGTAGGACAGATGTTGGGATAGAGGATGTTGAGGTAGGGATATTGGAACAGGGAATTTTGGGCTGGTGGATCTTAGGTTTGGACAGATTGGACAAAGGTAGCATCTCAAAGAAATGAAGGCTTGAGCTGGAGAGAATGCTAAATGGTTAGAGCACTTGATGGTCTTGTAGAAGACTCAGTTTCCATTCTCAGCACCCACAGGGTAGCTCACAAGCGTCTAACTCCAGCCCAGTGTATATTATGTCCTCTTCGGGCCTCTATGCACATGGTACACATACATATATGCAGGCAAAAACTCATACACATAATAAATAAATAAATAAATAAATAAATAAATAAATAAATAAATAAATAGTAAATACAAAAAGAAATAATGAAGCAAAGGCTTGGCTATGGCCTTTGTCTAAGAAAGCAGACTGCCAGGGTGGGGAGCATAGTTCCAGACAGAGAGACCATCATGAGTGGGACCGAAGGTGAAAAAAAAAAGACAGGTTCCAAAAGTTAGTAAAGACCCTTGGAGCCCGGCACTGTGTCTCATAAACCTTCCCCTCTTGTATTTCTACAACCCCTTCCAGAAACCTCTGGAAACTCCTTCATGACTCCTGGCCTCACCAAGCCCTAGAGCAAGACAATGAATGGTCTGATGGGATCAGAGGTTGATAACAAGCCTTGGTTCCTCACTTACATGGAGCTTGGTGTGTACGAGTGTGCCTGCACACGGTTGACTCACAGACACAGCTGCACGGGATGCCGTGTCTGCCCTGGGTTTCCCACCACCCCTTCTCTTTGCTTCTCTCTCTCTCTCTCTCTCTCTCTCTCTCTCTCTCTCTCTCTCTCTCTCTCTCTCCCTCTCTCTTCCTTTCTTTCAATTTTGATTGTGTGTGTATATTCATGTGTGTGTGTGTGTGCTTGCACATGCAATGCTGTACCTGCTGAGGTCAGAGGGCAATTTACATGAGTTAGTTCTCTCCTTCCACCATATGGGTCCTGGGGGTCGAACTTGGCACCTTGACCCACTTCCATCATTTTGCATCTTTCTTTGAAGTAGAGTATGTTTGAGAAGTTGGGGGATTTCTGAGCTATCTGCTTCCTTAGGCAGGGGTGTGTCTTCAAAGAAACATGTCTAACATTTGGATAGACAGCTGACATGTCTAAATACCCACACCCTACATCATCAAACCAAACTCTCTGTCCCTCCAGGCTGCAGACCACATTTGTTCCTGTCCTACTTGTGTAGTGGAAGTAAAGGAAGGAATCAGGGTCAGATGGACACTGACAGGTCTAGCAGAATGGAATCTGTGCACACAACTTCCTGGAATGGATATTATTAGGTCTGTGCAGTTTCCCAACTGAACCAACTAATTCTCCCTAAGCCCTACAACCCGAAGGCTCAGTACCCGATGATTCTTCTTGAGACACCTCCGACAGACACACACACACATGCCAGAAACAATCGTGATCATGTAGGAATTCACTGGTCAAGGCTAGTTTGATGTGTGGCAGCAGGAAGGTTGGAAAGGGATGGGCACAAGGCAGTGTGCCTGGCTTGGCCCCTGGGAGCTGAGCCTGTCCCAGCCAGGGAAGAAGGCTTGCTTTGGCATTCATCCCCCTGCAGTTTCCAAGCTGCCCTGCCTGCCAGGCTGCTGGTGAGTAGAGCATAGCCCCCTCCCCAAAGGGCCCCTGAGAGGGGCCTGGAGTGGGGGAAGGCCACCCATGGCCTTGTGAGGCTGAAGTGCTAGCTCCTTCCTCAGCTGCCAGGGAAGAATTTAATTACCAATTAAAGCCCCCTCCATCTGTTTCGGGCCTGCCAGAGAGCTCTCTCTACCCTTTAATTACATCTCTGACAACAATTTAACTCAATTAGCTAGTAAACACAGCAGAATGCAGGCAACCCAGGGCACCCTCTTGTCCCTGCCATCTGTCTGTCTGTCTTTCACTTTCCCAGATCGCTCTCAGTCTGTCTGTCCTGGGCCCGCTTCCTCGCCTCATTTTGACACCGGCACCCCCCCTTCGGGTCCTTTTTTCCCCTTCTGCCTCCTCTACACCTCGTGTCTGTTTAGCACCAGCTGTGCCTTCTCCCCGCTCTTTGTTGCTCTGTCTTCCTTTCCCATCTGCTGTCTGTCCATCCCTTTTTCTGTTCTGCCCCATTCTGTCCTTTCCACTTTTCTCTTTTTCCCTGCCTAGGTCTGTCTCCTGTGAGCCCTCCTTCCTCTCTCCCTTGCCTCCTGCCAATCTTTCTCCCTGCCTACCTCTATCTTGCATTCAGCCAAGCATCCCCTTCAGCCCTTGCCTGACTCACTCTCCTTCCTTGCTTACGAGCCCCCACTCTCTCACTATCTGTTCCACACAGACAAATGCGATCTCCAGGGTCACAGCTGTCATATTTTGAGCACTCACTTTACTGGTCACTGGCTAACAACTTTATATACGTTATTTTGTTCATTTTTTTTTTTCTTTTTAATTCTGTGGATTAAAAACCGGTCACGCTGGTACATACCTATAATCCTAGCAAGCACTTATTTATCGTAGATAAATAAGAATCTGGGAAAACGAATAGGCTGATGGATGTTTATTTGGGGAGAAATCACTTACACCAGAGACAGATGACTGTCAGCAAGTTCCTGTCCCAAGGATGCCTCCCGATGCTCTGTGACTCCGCTGCAAGATTCTGAGTGTGAGGCAAGACTGGCCTACATAGTGAGACCCTGCCACAAAATAAATAAATAAAAACTAAACCTGTGCCAGCGGCATGATGGTTCCTACTTCACAGATGCAGTGACTGATGCTTGAGATATTTTACAACTGTCCAAAGACCATACAGTTTGTAGCTGATAGAATCAGGTTTGAAACTCAGGTCTGTTGGCCACACCTGGTGGTATAGGTTTGTTATCTCAACTGCTCAGAAGGCTGAGACAGGAGGATTGAAAGGCTACCGCCTGCCTTGCAATTTATCAAAGCTCTGTCTCAAAACAAAAGGTAAGGTCGGGTGCATGCCTGTAGTCTTAGCACTAGGCAGGTGGATCTCTGTGAATTCAAGGCCAGCCTTGTCTACACAGTGAAATCCCAGTCCAACCAAGGCTTACATAGTAAGAGCTTGTCTCAAAATGAACTGAACAAGAACAACAATCCAAATAAGTAAGTAAGTAAGTAAGTAAGTAAGTAAATAAATAAATAAATAAATAAATAAATAAGGTAAAAAGAAGGCTGGGTGTCGCTCTGGGATGGAGCACCCGCCCTGAATGTGTGAGCCCCTAGGCCTGATATCTCACACCCAAAGTAAAAAAACACAACACAGCAGGCCACTCCAAAACTGAACAGAGAGGTCGTCCTTCTGAGGGCAGCAGCTGTGTCCATATTGAAAGAGCCTGAGCATCTAGGGGAAAGGCTCTGGTTGCTAACTCGAGGGCAGAGCAATAAGTAAACAGAGAGGAACAAACATGAAGGATGGCTCCGGAGAATTTCACCCTGTGATTTCTGCTGAAGGAAGCCTCCCTTATTCTAGCTCTGTGTGGTGTGGATAAAGTGACTCAGCCCCCACTAGAAAGGACAAAAAGAAAAAAAGATTCTAGGGCCCAAAGGAACCAGAGGGGAGAGAAAGAAACAAGCAGGCTGTAATTATCCTAGCAACCTTCCCTTGGAATGGAGGGGGAGGGCCGGCAAGAAGGGCAGCCTGATCCGTCTTGTGGACAGGTAGGGACATGATGGAGACCCCAGGTCAACCAGGTAGTCACATGACTACAGCTCAGGGAGACCCCAGCCAGATAAAAACGCATCTGCTTTCTCCTGCCGTCCTTCCTCGGCGGCCTAATCATTCTTCCAGTGGTTAAAACAGGAAAGAAGTGGGGACAACTGCAGGGAAAGGGAGGCCTGGGCCTTTGATGATTTCTCTGCCGACTTTGTTGTTGAGATGTGTAGTCCATTCCTGGAACCTAGAGCTCACTGTTCCCCCGCATTCCACCACCCCACTTCCTGTCATTTGAGCAAGAGTCTGGGACTCTGGTTTACTTTTTGTCTTCTTCTCCTTTGCGTTAGATTTACTTATTTTTAAATCTTGCGTGTCTAAGGGTGTGCCGTGTGTGTGTGTGTGTGTGTGTGTGTGTGTGTGTGTGTGTGTGTGTGTGTGCTCTAGGAGGTCAGAAGAGGGTATAGTCTCCTTGGAACTGGCATTCCAGGTGGTTGTGAGCCACCATGTGGGTGCTGAGGACTGAGCCCCAAGTCATCTGTGAGTACAACAAGTGTTCCTGACCATTTCTTCGGCCCCACAGTTTACCTTTGTAAACTCAAGAATTATACCCTGAAATAAAGGACAAATACAGTCGGCCTCGGGGGAGAGGGAGGTGGGCATGCAGAATTTACTCCATTTCAAATGTCCTGAAACAGGCATGGAAAGGTCTAAGCAGACTAGCCAGGAATGTTGATTCGGAACTGTAATCCCAGCACTTGCAGAACTGAAGCAGGAGAATTGTCATGAGTTTGAGGCCAGCTTGGGCTCTACCGTGAGTTCCAGGCCAACCTAAGCTACATAGTGAGTCCTTGTTTTTTGTTTTGTTTTGTTTTGTTTTGTTTTGTTTTGTTTTGTTTTGTGTAGAGTGCTTCCTTACCTGACACGTATGAAGATTTGGGTTTGATCCCTAGTACCACACAAGCCAGGTGTGGTAGCACTGGGATGGGATGGAAGCAGGAGGGTCTGAAGTTCAAGGTCATCCTCCAGGACACTTGAATTCAAGGCCAGCCCCCAAATATATACCCTGTTTCAAAAAGTCTTGGGCAGACATCAGTCAGGGACAGATGAGAGACTGGTAAGCGAGTCTGGGTAGGAAAGCCGGAAATTCAAAATGAAGAGGCTTTCTGTCTGGGGTTCCCAAGTTGGGTACAATCAGTGGGCTTGTGGGCAGTTTCTGTAAACTTGATTTAATGCAGGCCACAGAGTAATGAGGCCGTGGCTGGCTGTTATTTCTAAACAGAGACATGATGGCCTAGAATTTCAGAGTTCAGCAGACCCAGCTAACCAAGGTGCTTCTTGTTGCAAGAGTTCTTATTATAGTAACCCTGATGATGTCCTTCCTTGGATACTCTGAGTGACAAGGTAACCCCTTTACACTTTTCAGACTATAACACACATTAGCCTCCAATTCATATGTATCCCAGGGGTGGCCTCAAACTACCTTATCTAGCTCTGAGTGTTTTCTTTTAAATTTACATTTTATATATATATATATATATATATATATACATATATATATGTATGTATGTATGTATGTATGTATGTATGTTTGCATGCATGCATGTATGTATTATGTATATAGGTATGTATGTGGTTGTGGCATGCACCTGCCACAGCACGATTGTGGAGGCCAAAGTACAACTTCGGGAGTTGGTTCTTTCCTTCCCCACATGTTCTAGAGATTGGTCTCAGGTCATCAACAGAGTCGACAGCAGATGCCTTGGATCACCCTAGAGATTGTAGTTTTATTATTACAACTTCTATTCCATGGAAGCATATGGAGGCTGAAGAGCTAAGTAAACTCCTTCCCCATCTAATCTGGATCAACCCTTTAGCTGATGAGTACACAGCTTTAAGGGTCTCATGCTATAGCTCTCTGGTTGGTCTAGAATTTGCCATGTAGTCTAGGCTGGCCTCAGACTCACAGAGAGTTTCCTGCTTCTGCTCATTAGTATACGCCTCGACATTCATTTCTTTTATATTTCATATATCTCAAGTCAGGAGAACGCTGATGGGTGCCGACAACTGGGCTCCAATGTTGGCTTCTGTCGACATCCGCATCCTACTGAGCTCCTCCCTAGTCCTCAGCCTCTCATCCGATGTGCTAACTCTCCCAGTTTTGTGTAAGCGCACACATGATGGGCAGGCGTTCCCTGTCTTCGTCTAACCCTGCTGGATGGCTAAAGAGCACAGTGACTCCTGAGAGAACTGTGTGGAAAGAATCATTCCACGCAGAGTCTATAGCCAGCCGTGGTGATGACTCACTGCCATAATCCCAACGAGCCTCTAGTCCCAGCGTCTGGGAGACTGAGGAGGCTCATCACAAGGCTAGCCTGGTCTATAGTGTGAGACTTGATCTCAGGAAAACCGAGAAGCTGGGTGTAGTGGTGCACGCCTTAATTCCAGTGTCCGGGACGCAGAGACAGGTGATCTCTGTAAGTTCAAGTCTACATAGAGAGCTCCAGGACAGCCCAGGCTAAACAGTGAGACCCTGTCTCAAAAGGAGGAAGAGGAAGAGGAGGAGAAAATAAGGAATAGAGGGAAAGGAAGAAAGGGAAAGGCATGAAAGAGAAAAGGAAACCCTATGAGTCTGGTTTGTGTGTGTTTGTTTGACAAGGTCTTGCCTCATTTCTCAGGCTGACTGAATTTTTCTCCTACCCAGCCTCAGCCCCCTACAGGCACCACTGTGCCTGGCTATGATTTCATTTCATCATTTTACCATTGTTAAAAGCAACCTGGAAACTTCATTTTTTGAAAGATGTTAGCAATAAGCCATCCCACTTATTGATACAGATTTAGTGCCTCTGAGGGAGCAAACCAAATGTGCCACAACCGAAGATGGCTCCCTCAGAACCTGACCACATGTTTTCAGCCAGGGAAGCATTTGGAACAAGTACATCCTCCTGGGAGATGCTTTGGGAGGAATATCCTCCAAGAGAGAAATGGCTCCTAGGGTATTTGCTTATAAATTTGCCTCATTACTTGATAGTCAAACTGTACGCCATCTTAGAGTTTCAGGTCCCGGCGGACAGGACCTGTATGATGGGCACATTCTTCTTGGCTCATTTGTTAAAGTGTTAGGCCAGTGGAGCTCAGCCTTAAGCCCTCAAAAGGGCTATTTATATTCACCAGGAGACGAACCCTTAACCTCCAAGATCAGTCATGGGGAGGCAGGTGGACAAAGGAAGATATACAAGGTGATCAATTCCCAACATCTCGAAACACGTAACGGACTGATGGAAGTCGGGTACCATTGACTTCCCATCATAATGGACGTGCAGGAAATATGAAGCCATGATAAGCTCATCCTGTGATCCGCTGAACTAAGGCAGTTTGGACTCCAGCCAGAGCAGAGGAAGGTTGCCCAAACGCTGTTTCTTTGGCTTTCCTTCCTGTCACTCAACTTCAAAGTCTTAGAGCTCAGTGCCTCCTCCCTCTCTCCCTAACGTACATTCTGTCACCATGCTTTGTCCTCTTTCTGTGGTCACTTACTATTTTGTCTTTTGTCTTCCTTTGCTCATTCCTGATCTCCCCCTTATAAGTGTATTCTATATACCACTGTAATACCACTAGATTAATCTTCCCCTAAAGAAAAATAAAAAAGGAAAATGAGCTGGGCATAGTGGTACACACCTTTAATCCCAGCACCGGAGAGGCTGAAGCAGATAATGTCTGTAATTTTGAGGCCAGCCAGGTAGTGGAGAATTCTAGGACAGCCAGAGCTACAGAGAGCCTGTCTTAAAAGGAAAAAGAAAAAGAAAGCAAAGACAAGAAATAAAAAACAGCCAGGCTGCACTTGGGAGGCAGGGGCAGGTGGATCTCTGTGAGTTCAAGGCCAGAGTGGTCTACAGAGTGAGTTCCAGGACAGCCAGGGTAATTACCCAGAGAAGCCCCATCTCAAAAGACTAGAAAGAAAATAAGAAGAAATAATAGAAGACTTGTAACTATTTCTTCATGGAGAGGGCACACATGCCATGGACTGTGTGTATAGGTAAGAGCACAACTTGAGAAAGTTTCCTCCGTCTACCATATGGGATCTAGATATCAAACTCAGGGGTTTGTTTGAGACAAGGTTCTTCTATGTAACCCTGGCTGTTCTGGAACTCTCTCTGTAGACCAGGCTGGCCTCAAATTCAGAGACCCACCTGCCTCTGCCCCCCAAGTGCTGGGATTAAAGTCAGACACCACCACTGCCTGGCTTTCAAACTAAGATCTTAAGACTTGGTGGCAATCACCTTTACCCATGAGCCATCTCACTGGTCCAATTGTAGTTTTATAACTACTTCCTGTTTTTTTCTTTTTCTTTTTTTAAAGTGGAACTTGAAGATTGCTGTGGCAGCATACATATGTAACCCCAGTACTTTCAAGCCGAGACGAATAGAATCAGGAGTTCCAGATCATCCTAAACTGCATAGAGAATTTTAGGTCAGCCTAGGGTACATGAAACCCTATGGAAACGAGTGAAGGAAGGAAGAAAGGAAAGGACCAAAAACCCTTCAGAGGTCATTGTTGGGTGTGACCATACATCTCTGGCATCCAAGAATTCCTAAGGCTGAAGTAGGAGGATCTCAGGGTTCTTGCTATTGGTTTCATGGGGGAATGAATGGCTCACACATCCCTTCCACCACCTGGGGAACAAAAAGCTATCACAACGCCCATTTTATTGACAAGAAAACAAAGGCTTAGACATCCAGCTGGTGAGAAGGGAAACTAGTGTTGAACTCGGTTTGACATGAGCCCCGTGGCTCTCACTCTGTGGTTACATTTGCACTGGGTAACCCCTTCACTCCAAGACTTCAGCAATAAAGGTGTTGCTGATGATAGTGTAAAACTTCCACAGGAAGTGAAGTTTGACCTGCTTAAGCAACTGTTCAGCGTTTAACAGCTTCACGCTTTCGAAGCCCTTCATACGCATGGACGCAACCCTTTCTTGAACAAGCAGGGAAATGAGCCACAAAGTCCATCTTAGTACGTGTGTTGGGCTTTAAAAGCTGTACATTTTTCTCTCCACTTTATTTATTTGGGGACATGGGATTGTCTAGAGGAAGACTCTGTTCAGAGCAGCCTGAGTTTTAGAGACTCCTGTGTTTCTGAGTCCCAGGCCTGGCCAGAAATCTATAATTTTTAGCTTCTAGGTACCTAGCTGGCTGGGGCTGAGAAGCATTTGATAGGAGAACAGCAAAGGGATAGAGTTGCATTCTCTCAAGACCCGGGTCAAGTTAGTGTTCCTGCGGGGAACCTCAGTGTCTCCATGGCTTCAGAAAATAATAAGCATTGTATGTGTTCAGGCTACCCAGGCAGCATCTCAGCAAGGCAGGCCCGAGCATACGCAGCTGATGTCACCCAGCTGGGGTGGAGGAGATGGAGGAAAGAAACAATAGCAGAGACAAAGAGAAAAGTGGGCTGGAGGCACCAACGTCAAAACAGGATGCCACAGAGGAGCGGAGTGGAAAGACAGCATGAGGCAAGAGATGTGAATTTCAAGGGACAGACTGATGACCATCTTTCCTTCTCAACCCTAAGCAGGCTGAAAGCTTGAGCCTGCCTGTGATTCTGAGGTACCTGCAGCGGCACCCTCAGGTGCCAGTCTTTAAGGTCCAGAGGACAATAGGGGGATAAGGGGACACTTGTAAACAGCCAGTACCATTTTCCTATAGTTTCCCCAGGAGTTATCTGTTTCCTGGGGTCATTCCCTTGCAACTCTCCGAGAGTTCCCTCCCCAAAGTCCCCAGCCAGGTTCCTACAGCCCTGTCTCCTCGATTCTCCCATCGCTCTGAAGGGCTCGCGTCTCCCTAATGCTCTCCAGTGTCTGTCTGAGCCATCCATCAAGGGTGGCAGGCGGAGGGAAACATGAAAAAGAGCCTATTTGGCTATTAACATCCCCTCCTGCTTTGTTGTCTCTCTCCTCTCCACTCCCCTACCAGCCCCCTACTCCCCAGCTCCCCATTCCCCCCACCTTCCCCCCCTTTGCAGGAGACAAAACCAGACTGACAAGCTGAAGACTCAAACATTAATCAAACTGCGCTCCGGAACAACCTTTCCCTCGCATTAATAAATACATTTGCGGCCCCTCATTGGACAGTTGGCCTAATTTGTTTCTTTTTCGCAGGGTGGGGGGAACCACCGAGTCGGCGCTCCCGCCCCCCCCCCCCCCCCAACTCCCAGCAGCCGGGCGCAAAGCAGATGTTCCGCCGCGGACGCCGAGCAGCGCTGAGCCTCGCGCCCCGGAGGCCGCGGTTGCCATGGCGACGGCCGGGCCGCCTGCTGTCGCCGAGCACACTGTCTCGCCCGCTCAGTGATTACCTCCATCTCTACAGCGTTCGACATACGGCCGGGATTCTAATCAGTTCCCCTCCCCCTCCCCTCCTCTGCCCAGCCCACTACCCTTTCAGCCCCCACATCACCGTCCTGGGGACTCATTAAGAACTGGGGCTGAATCCCAGCAAGTGTCCAAGCAAACAGAGAGCTAGAGGTGTCCTGTGCTCACCTCTCTGTTTAACAACGGCTGGCCCTCCTGTGGAAACGGTTCTGCACCCCACTCCCCTGAACATTTTTGGTAGCATGGGATCTCCAGAGCCCAGCTCCCAACACTGTCCCAGGACATTCTGTTTTCTGGGTTATATAGAGGCAAGTTCCCTGAGGCCGCTGGGAGAAGTAAGACAGGCAGCCAGTGGTTCTCAACCCTGGCTGGGACCCTTTAATATAGTTCTTCATGTTGTGGTGACCCCCCCAACCATAAAAATTATTTTTGTTGCTACTTCTTAACTGTAATTTTGCTATTGTTATGAATCACAATGTAAGTATCTGTGTTTTCCGATGGTGACCCCTGTGAAAGGGTCATCTGACCACGAGGTTGAGACAGGCAGGCTCTGTCATTTTGATAATGAAGGTGCTGGAAATGGGAGCAAAATTCAGGTTTCTGGGTCCATCTGAGAATGAGTGTTGGCTGTGGTATTTCAGACTAAGGAGAAGGTCAAGCATGGTGGCTCAAGCCTAAATGTAAGCTACAAACTTTGGAGACCCAGGCAAGTTCAAGGCCAGCCTGGGCTACATTGGGACACTGCCCAGGCCTCAAAATAAAGCAGCAGAAACAACAGTCTAAGATGAAGAAGGGAAAAGCACATTCAGCCCATGCAGACTGGGCCCGAATTAGTGCGGTGTTCCTTGGGAGCATGTGTCCATAATCCCACACACTGTGACGTCAGTACTCCCAGGCTGAGCTTGGTTCCTTTACAGGCGGCCTCTGATACACTCTCAGCTGGTAGTGGCCTGCAAAAGCCACTCCAAGCTCTGTAGAGGTAGGGGACAACAATGGTCAAGGATTTGAGGTGCCTAGAGAGATCTTCCCGTTGGGAAGGAAGGACAGTCCTCTCCTTGAGACTGTGGGGTTTAGCTGCAACACCTCAACTTCCACACATCCCTGGTGTCAAGAGACATGAGACAAAAAACGGAGGCCATGGGCAAGGAGCTTGGACACTTGGTAGCATCACAAAAGCGGAAAAGAGGAGACTGCACATCCCACCCCAAATCACGAATCAGGAAGCCCAAGGTGGTTGAAGAGGGAGAAAAAACAAAAAACAAAACACACACACACACACACACACACAAACCCAGTTTTTCTTAAAGGGACCGGGCCTTTGGAGTGATTTAAAGCAGAAACATGCATGTTCTAGAGGCATTATCGATGAAGGAAAGCATTATTGCCTTTAAACACTCCCAGTGTCTGTCCCCCACGCCAGCCTCCTCCCATTGTTTGCCTGTGGCCTTAAGAAGGACAAATGTGCCTCTCAGGTCTCTGTGCAGTCTGTTAAGAATCTTCATATTAGAGCCAGAAGGCTCCTTCCAAATTCAGAACAGTCCTTCGGGTTATAGATAAGACACTGAGACCCAGAAGGCATCCTCCTCACTGGCCTTAGACCCCACAGCTAGCAAACAGTGGGATCTGCTGGCTGCTGCTGCTGGGGACAGCCCCCTTCCTTCCCTTGGAGGCAGCTGGCTGGGAAGTTCTGGTTTCCAAGAGCTGCAGACAGAATCCCAAAAATCTCAGGCCTTCCCAAGCTCTAGTCACCCCTGTCCCTTCAAGGCCTGTCACCTGAAGACAGCAGCCACCAGAGTGACAGCTCTGGCCCTAGCTGGCCTGGGGCCTCTCAGCAGGGGTTGGTGTGCGTGGAGGGAGCTTTTTGTGAGGCCTCCTTCAGTCGATTGTCTGCAGCTCTGTCTTTGTCTGTCTGTCAGTCAGAAGGGAACCACTGAAGAGAGGGGTCAGGCTGGTCACTGGACAAGCAGAAAGAGGCCTGTCCCCATCAGAGAAGGGCTGGGAAGGAGGCTCCCTCCTCTTCTTCACTGCACCCCCACCCCCAGCTCCTTAGCTGGCTCCCCTAGGGAATTACAGGCCCTGTTTATTTCAGAACCAGGGCAGCAACCGTGCCCACAAAAGCTCTTGTCTTCCTGCCATACAAAACCTTGCATCCCCATTGGAAAGCTGCCCCCTTACCCTGTCCTGTCTGCAGGAAGACGTGAAGGGGTCTAGCTCAAGCCTCGGAGGCAAACCCTTTCCATAAAGCCCTCTACCTCCCCTCACCCTCCGACCCACCCTGTGATTCTACTCCAGTCCCCACCTATCTCCCTGCACCCCAGGCTCTCATGCCCTCCTACTACAATCATGCTCATTGCCATCTCCCAAGAACCCATTTCCAGGCCACCCCGGTTTCTACTGTACACCAATGCATCTCCCCAGATTGTGCTGTTTCCAGTCTCCCCTAGTTCCCCCTGCACATGGATTTATCTCCCCAGATTCAACTGTTTTCAGGCTTCTCACACACGCTCTCTCTGCCCCCCTGTACACGAGCAGCTGTCTCCCCAGATCCTGCTGTTTCCAGGTTCCCCTATAGTTCCCTGGTACACAAATTGGCCTCCTTAGATTCGGCGGTTTCCAGGCCCCCCGCTTGCTCTCTCACTAGGCAGTTCTAGCTCCCCAGATCCAGCTGTTTCCAGGCTGCCCTTATTTGCCCGGTACACGGGTAACCTCTCCCAGGTTCTACCGTTTCAAGGCTCCCCCATTTCCCTTGTACACGCATCGGTATCCAACTTCTGTTGATCCCAGCTGCCTAAGGGATTCTGTGGGTTTAAGCAGAATGGAAGAAAGAGAGTCAGGAAGAGGAGAAAAACCTGTCATCAGGGATACTCTTTATTCATTTCTCTTGTGACCCAGAGCCCTAAACAGCTCGCACACAGGCAGCCTCTGGGCCTCTGCTCCAACAAATAGATCCCTTAAGGCTATTTACCCTGAGACATTCTAACTCCCTCCTTGCCACCTCTCCAGGTCTGAGCTTCAAGCTGAGCATCCCCTGAGACCCATCTTGGTGGGCAGCTTGTGCCTGCACTCTGGGCAAGCCCTAGCTCTCTTGTCTCCCTGCTAATCTTCTCAGCCTCTTTGTCATCCTGCTACCCCTAGCTCCCCTCAGTTTATTCACACTGAGCTTAAGGGAGACTTCAATTGTCCCCACCCTAACGAAGAGGGATTGTGAGTTAAAAGATCCACATTTGATTTCTTTTCCCCTTTGTTTTAGATTGCCGGACAGAGGAACATCACCCACGGGCTCTGGAAACTATCATGGACTAGCAAGCCCAGCAGGCTTTCCAGGATATGTAAACAATTGCTTGATCCTTGTCTCATAAAAGCAGAGTCTGCACCCTGTTCTCCTAGGCATGGCAAGGACAGCATCTGCAAGGCTTCTTAGGATTCTTGTATTGGAGGGTTGATTATTATGTATTAATTTATGTATTTATTCTTAGAATCTCAATCTGCACCTGAGCTTTGTGCACTCAGTTTTGGAGCTCAGGTTGGCTCTGAACTG
Source organism: Cricetiscus sungorus (assembly GCA_030556225.1). Lineage (NCBI taxonomy): Eukaryota > Metazoa > Chordata > Mammalia > Rodentia > Cricetidae > Cricetiscus > Cricetiscus sungorus. The sequence goes on along the minus strand of JANBXA010000069.1, from coordinate 73,039,340 downwards.
GTGGCAATCCTCCTGCCTTAAGTGCTGGGATTACAGGATTACGCCCAGCTTTGGGCTGATTGCAATATTGCCCCCAAAGTTTCTGCCCTGCTGGCTCCTCCCATCTTTCCTTTGCTCACATCTCCTGCTGCCCATTGCTCTAATGCCAGCCATTTTGGCAGCCATAACGGAGCCATCTTGCCAGCCCTAGGACACTTTCTTAGTGCACCAGGGCCCAAATAGGAAGGGCAGAGGCCTAACTGAAGGCTCCCCTTCCTCGTGGGGAAGCCCACACCTGCATTCCCGCCTCATTGTTTTTCTGTTCCCAGGAGCAGAGAACAGACTCAGTTTCCCCACATGTCAAGTAGGGATGACAACATCTGTCTACCTCATAGAGGTCAAAGGTGCAAAGAAAGTTACATAGTAGGTAAAGGGAGCAGAATAGTTCTAAGGAAAAAAGGAGTATTTCTATGGGGCTTAAAAATGCAAATTGGCTTACGTCTTACTAGAACTTGGTGGGGCTTTTATTTTATACATATATTTTTCTTTGAAAAGTGGCAGGAGAAAGATCTTGTTAACTATTTCATCATCATTGTTACATCAAAGGTCAGGCTTTTTTTTTTTTTTTTTTGAGACAAGGTTTCTCTGTGTAACAGTCCTAGCTGTCCTGTATCAGTAGACCAGACTGGCCTTGACCTCACTGAGATCCATTTGCTTCTGCCTCCCAAGTATGGGGTTAAAGGTGTGCCCTCCCCACTCCTCCTTGATATTGAATTCTTGATCCTCTGGTCCTACCTCCCAAATACTGGGGCTATGCATATGTACCACCACTCTCACCTTCATGTCATTATTAGGGAAAAATGCTAGGGGCAGGGGAGATGACTCAGTAGGTGGAGTGACTGCTGTGCAAGCCTGGGTTCCTAGAACCTACATAGAAAAGTAGAGTGTAGCCATGATTCTGCAGCCCCAGCCGCAGTGTGGCGACAGGTCGGTCCCTGGCATTCCGTGGCCAGCCAGTGTAACTGACATTGTGAGCGTCAAGGGTGGTGAGAGGTCTTGTCTCAAAACATAACGTGGAGTTGCTAGATGACTCAGTGGTTAGGAACACTTGTTCTCTAAGAGGACCCAAGTTAACTCCCAGCACCCACATGGTGGCTCACAGCCATCTATAAACTCCAGGTCCAGGGGATCCCACCTTCTTCTGGCTTCATAGGCACCAGGCACACACATGGTATATACATGGACATACCGGCAAACACTCAAATACATAAAACAAATCTAAAGAAATAATAATTCTCACTGGGGAGGCAGAGGTAGCTGGATCTCTATGAGATGGAGGCCAGCCTGATCTACAGAGCAAGTTCCAGGACAGCCAAGCCTATACAGAGAAACTCTGTTTTGAAAAACAAATAAACAAACAAAAAACCAAGGATGTAGCTTAGTTGTACACTGCTTGCCTCCCATACACAGGACTATGAGTTCATACCCAAGGGACAGAAAAACAAACAAAACCAATTATTGGACTAGATGTGGATAGCAATAATGGCACAAAATAGCTATTTGCAAGTTAAATCATGGGTTAAGATTAAGAGAAACCATGCTGGTCTGCACAAATATCATCAGATTTTCTCTCTTGTTGCAATTTCTTTCTTTAGGGAGAGAGAGAGAAAGACAGAAAATGAGAGAGAGAGAGAGAGAGAGAGAGAGAGAGAGAGAATAATGAGTCTATTTTCAGGGTGGTGTTATGTGGGTGACAAGAGAGCACTAAATATGGAGATATTGGTAAAATTATTGTTTTGTTTCTTGAAACAGTGTCTTACTATATAGCTCTGGCTATCCTAGAACTCACTCTGTAGACCAGACCGGCCTTGAACTCATAGGCTATACATGAACTCATAGGCTATACATGAATATATCTATATACATCACTGATAAATGGGTATTGAATACTTATTTTAAAGCTTAAAGGTGTTTAAAAGGAATGCATATTAATTAATATATATAAACTCAGGTGGCTGGAGTTATACATGGACTGGCAGAGTACCTGCTCTGCATACACAGACCCCTGGATTCAGTCCCTAGTCCCACATAAACAGGGGACTGTGGCACACATCTGTAATCCCAGAACTTGGGAGGTGGATGTGAGGGTCAGAACTTCAAGGGCACCCTAGGTTAGTTACATAGGGAGTTTAAGGCCAGCCCAGTCTACACACCCAGTTTCAATGCACTTCAATGAGGCTTGATGGTATATATATATATATATATATATATATATATATATATATATATGTATATATATATATATATATATATATATGTGTGTGTGTGTGTGTGTGTGTATATATATATATATATATATATATATATATATATATATATTGGAATTAAGCCTGGAACTTCATACATGTTGTTTAAGCATTTTACCACTGAGCACATTCCCTCGCCTTTCAGATCTTATCTGAAAAAAAAAAAAAAAGAGAACTATGAATTGGGATTTTTTTTTTTTGCTGCCATTTTAAATGCTTAGGAACTCACTCATTGTCAAGGAAATGTCATCCATTAATTGCTGTTGTTTTGCAGAAAATATAGGGTAAAGAAAGGCAAGCAAAAGCTGTTAGATATGCTAGCATATTGCTGTGGTTGTCAGAGGGGACTGAGATAGGAGGATTGTGAGTTTAAGACCAGTCAAGGATACATAGGGGATACTGTCTCAAAAAACAAAAAACACAAACAAACAAACACTTGAGAGTGGTGACGGGTGGGCACACTGTTACTCCTGCCAAGCTCTGCTCCTTGGTAGCTGTGTGACATTGGATGAACCACCCTGTGGGCCTCACTTCATCTCCCGAGGGACCCCAGTTTGCTCACCCAGCGCCCCTCAAATACCTTTCCCTGCCTTACAGTATAAACTTTATTGAGTGTGGGAGTTCCCACCCCTTCTCCAACCCGCCCCAACTCAGAGAAAATCCAATCTCCAGAGCCAGAGTGGAAGGTCTAGTTTGTTTTTTCAGTACAATGGCTGTCCAGGTTCCTAGGGTCGTGCACCTTCTCATCCCCACTGGGATGCTCACAGCTTTGATGCAGGACCTACACCTTGTGGTGTTTACCTGGGGTTTCTAGGACATCTCTAGGAAATGGGCTCCAATCCTCCACTCCTTCAAGCCTGGAAGCCCAGGAGATTTAAATGGTGCTTGTCTTACAGCGCCACCTTCTGGGGAAACTTGCGAGGACTTTATCTTCCGATTCCCATTCCTAGAACACAAAACTAAGATGGGTTGGTTTTGTGTGTGTGTGTGGGGGGGGGGTATTGTTATTGCTGTTATTACTATCACTATTAGTGTGTGCACACTCAGTCATGCGGATGCCATGGTGTCCACGTGGAGGTCAAAGGACAATTTTTTCAGAGTTTTTCTGAGAGTCAGTTCTCCCCTTCCTCTGCGGGTTTGGAAAATGGAACTCAGGCCATTAAGCCAGCTTGACAAACCCTTCCAGTCGCTAAGCTTGATTACCGGTTTTTTTTTTTGTTTGTTTGTTTGTTTTGTTTTTTTTGTTGTTGTTGTTTTGTTTTGTTTCTCTGTGGCTTTGGAGGCTGTCCTGGAATTGGCTCTTGTAGACCAGGCTGGCCTCGAACTCACAGAGATCCGCCTGCCTCTGACTCCCGAGTGCTGGGACTAAAGGCGTGTGCCACCACGGCCAGGCTGCTGGATTACTGTTATTTTAATTCATTAATTTGATTTTTATAAAGATTTATTTTTATGTATGTTGGGGCTTTGCCTGTATGCTGTATGTATGTCTGTGTGAGGATGCCTGATCCATTGAACTGGAGTTTCAGAGTTGTGAGCTGCATGTAGGTGCTGAGAATTGAACCCAGGTTCTTTGGAAGAGCGGCCAGAGCTCTTAACTGCTGAGCCATCATTCTAGCCCCGATTTCTGTTTTCATATTGTCTACTCACCAAGGTCTGAATTCTTGGATTTCCCTGCCCTCTTCTGGGAGGGGATGTTCCAGGAGCCTGCTGGGCATCCAGCCACAGGGAAGGCCCTCAGAGTGATGGTGATGGGTGTTCCTCAACTCATGGAGGCTAAGAAACAGCTGTGACAGGTCTCTCAGATCACTTATCTACCCCATTCATTCTCACATATCCGAGGCTCCCTCACACTCGCTACGAGGCTGCTTTTTGCGATGTCTAGAGTTTTCTTCCATGCTGGGGGTATACAAAAGGCCTCACATGTGCTAAGCACAATTACCTAGCTGGGCTTTAACTGCAGTCCTCATATTTGCAAGTTAAATCATGGGTTAAGATTAAGAGAAACCATGCTGGTCCGCACAAATATCATCAGATTTTCTCTCTTGTTGCAATTTCTTTCTTTAGGGAGAGAGAGAGAAAGACAGAAAGAGAGAGAGAGAGAGAGAGAGAGAGAGAGAGAGAGAGAGAGAGAGAGAGAGAATAATGAGTCTATTTTCAGGGTGGTGTTATGTGGGTGACAAGAGGGCACTAAATATGGAGATATTGGTAAAATTATTGTTTTGTTTCTTGAAACAGTGTCTTACTATATAGCTCTGGCTATCCTAGAACTCACTCTGTAGACCAGACTGGCCTTGAACTCATAGAGATCTGCCTGCTTCTGCCTCCAAAATGCTGAAACTATAGGTGTGCACCCTCATACTGGCTTTTGAACTTATTGTTCTAAAGATGCTTCCAGAATGTCTAAGTCATCAGCAATGACCACGGGGTCCCATTGGAGTGACTGACAGTGTTTCATTCATTCAAAAACACCAAGTCTTCAGGCTTTCAGAATGGATTGATGATTGCAAGCTGTGTGGTGGCTAAGACTGGCAATAAAGCTGGAGGGTGTGTTTGATTATGACTTCTGTATTTATTTTGACTTTTGGAGATGGAGTTTCATGTAGCCCAGGCAGGCCTCAAACTTTTTATGTAGCTGAGGCTGTCCTTGAATGCCTGATCCGTGTACCTCCACTTCTCAAGTTCTGGGGTTACAAAAGTATGAATATGTCTAAATCTAGAATCTAATTCGTACTGAATAGTTATTTTAAAGCATGGACTTAAAAGGAAAAAATCTGCTAGGCCTTGGTGGCTCACACCTGTTTTTCTGTGAGTTTGAGGCCAGCCTGATCTACAGAGTGAGTTCTAAGACAGCCAGGGCTACACAGAGAAACTTTGTCTTGAGAAAAAAAAAAAAAAAAAAGAAAAGAAAAAGAGATGAATTCAAATGTATATAATATAAATTCACCTGGCTGGAGAGATAACTCAGCTGGTAGAGTGCTTGCTTAGTTTGCACAAATCCCCAGATTTCCCCAGATCCAATCTCAAGTCCCAAGTAGACAGGGCATGGTAGCATTCAGCTATTATCCCAGCACTTGGAAGATAGACATGAGGATCAGAACTTCAGGGACATCCTAGGCTACATGGGGAGCTCAAGGTGAGCCTAGGCCACACATCCAGTTTTAATGCACCTTCAACTGGATGGCTGCAGATTGTCTACCTATATATATATATATATATATATTTCTCTATATATAATTCAAACTATGGCCAAGCACTGTACCACTAAGCACTTTAACTGTTTGAAGGCTAGGCAGTGGTGGCATATGTCTTTAACCCCAGCACTCAGGAGGCAGAGGTGCATAGATCTCTGTGAATTCTGAATTTGAGGCCAGCACCGTCTACAAAGCAAGTTCCAGGACAGCCAGGGCTGTTACACAGGGAAACCCTGTCTCAGAGGGGGGAAAAGCAAGAAAAGAAAAAAGTAAGTCTTCAATGGATCCTTGTTTTTCTTAGAGTACAATCCAAGCTCTTTTGCTCTTTAGGGATGAAGAGTAATAGGCAAAGAGGTAGGCCGTCAAGGCTTTACATCTTACCTCTTTGTCTTAAAATGAGGGTCTTCTCAGGCCCTCGGTTGCCTTATTTGTTAAAAATAAGGCTAAGAATGTCTACCTGTCTAGGCTGTTCTGAGGGCACTAGTACAGCAGTGTGCAGAGAAACACAAAGTAAAAGTTATTTATGTGCAGAGAGACACAAAGTAGCAGTTATTTATTCATCGGTATTCATCACCTGCTTTGATCTGCTCACGTGCTGTCCAGAAGAAGCCGCCTATTTCAGCTCTTACCACGGAAGACACACCCTTTATTAGCTCCCCAGGCAGATACACACAGTCTACAATTACAAAAGACATGAGAGATGGCTTAGTGGTTAAGAGCACTAACTGGTCTTCCACAGGTTCCTGGGTTCAATTCCCAGCACCCACATGGCAACTCACCCCTGTCTGTAACTCCAGCTCCAGGAGTTCTGACACCCTCACACAGACACAAATGCAGGCAAAACACTAATTCTCATCAAAGTAAATAAACAAATAAATAACTATCGAAACAGGGCTGGGATCTGGAGCTGGGACCCTTATTAGATCTGGGAGGACACATGTACTGTCTCTCTCCCCAGATGCTTTCTTTTTTAAAAGATTTGTTTATTATGTGCAGAAGAGGGCATCAGATCTCATTACAAATGGTTGTGAGCTACCATGTGGTTGCTGGGAATTGAACCCAGGACCTCTGGAGCCATCTTTCCAGCTCCTCTCCAGATGTTTTCTATCATTTAATTCCAAGTCTCCTCTGAATGTTTATAGACTCCTTATCTCCAGTCAAGCCGGAGTCTTGATCAGAAAGCGTGTCTTCCTATTGATTTTAGAAGTTTCCATCAGGGGCTGGAGAGATGGCTCAGCAGTTAAGAGCACTGGCTGCTCTTCCTGAGGTCTTGAGTTCAATTCCCAGAACCCACATGGTGGCTCACAACCACCTGTAATGAGATCTGGCTCCTTCTTCTGGTCTGCAGGCATTCATGCAGACAGAACACTGTACACAAAATTAATAAATATTAAAAAAAAAAGTTCCCATCAGGAGCTGGAGAGATGGTTCATCATTAAGAGACCTTACTGTTTCTCCATAGGACAAGAGTTGGGTTCCCAGCACCTGATCTGACAGTTTACAATCTCCTGGAACTTTAGCTCCAGGAGATTAAATGCCCTCTCCTGGCCTCTGAAAGTGTGCTTACACATCACACAGACACACACACACACACACACACACACACACACACTATAAGTGTGGTGACACACACCTTTAATTCCAGCACTCAATAGGCAGAAGCAGGCAGATCTCTGACTCTGAGTTCAAGGCTATCCTGGCCTACAGAACTAGTTTCAGGACTGCCAGGGGCTAGCCTTGTCTACAGAGCAAGTTCCAGGGCACCCAGGGCTACAAAAAGAAATCCTGTCTCAAATAACCTCCAAAAAAAAAGATAAAAATCAATTAAAAAAAAAAAAAGCTTCCATCAATTTCCAGTCTAAGTGCCCAGCTCAGAACATCCACTTATGAAATATCTTTTGGAAAAAAATTCATTTGAAAAGCATTTTCAGTATTATGATTAGTACAGACTTCCGCCCCCCACCCTCTCCCACCAAACAGCCTGTGTGAAGGGATCACAGTCGCCTGTATGTGCGTATAAAATCTACACCCTTCACAGACACTCTCATTTCTCTGGGTCTATATCTAAGATGAAGGAGAGGTTGGGGACTAGAAGAAGGCCATGCAAATGATACTAGAATATAATTTGGCAATTATTTGCTTAACTTTTTGTTGAAAATTCTTACTAAAAAAGAACATACATCTTATGTATTGAACCTGCATTCCCATAACTGCTCATCAAGAACAGAATTGGATTTGTTTGTTTGTTTTTTGAGGTAGGGTTTCTCTGTGTAGCTTTGGGGCCTGCCCTGAAACTCGCTCAGTAACCAGGCTGACTTCGAACTCTCGGGCCTCCCCCTGCCTCCCAAATGCTGGGATTAAAAGTGTGTACCTACACCATTACCGCCCAGCTGGTATTGGAGTTTTTAAAGGTAATTATACCTTGACATATCCTTCAAATCTAACCCTTTCTTTGGACCCTCCACCCCAACCCCCACTGGTTCCCCTCATTTCTCCCCAGTGACTGGTTCATCACCTACATATAAATGAATGGGACCCAGGTAGGAAGGAAAGAGAAGCCAGTAGGGTTGTGCCCAGTAAATTATTCACATTCCCAGAACCCAGAGTTGAAGGATCGCAGCTGTAGAAGAGTTCAGAATTAATTTCTCCACACAGTATAGAAAGGTTTTCTTGTTTGTTTTGAGATAGGCACTGTCTCACTAGGTATAATTCAGGGTAGCACCAACCCTCCTGTCTAAGCCTCCGGAAAGCACACCAGGCTTCAGTGAGTTTCAAAGGGCTTCAGGGCAAAGAAAGTGCAGGCTATGGCTGCTTTGTTGATCTCTCTCCCCGGCCTGCCAGCTCCGCCTCCACCGATCAGTGCAGATTGAAGAGCCCTGTCCCCCTGTCCACTCCTCCAGACAACAGTGGTCCGGTCATCAGTCTTCAGGGTGTCTTCGTCAGTGTCAGTACGAGAACCAATCCCACATTCCCTGCCTGCCTGCCAGCCAATTGGAGGGAGTCGGGAGGAGCACAGCGTGCGAGCGCGCGCGCGCGCGCGCGCGTGTGTGTGTGTGTGTGTGTGTGTGTGTGTGTGTGTGTGTCTCGTAGGGCAGGGCATACTTCAGGCATGCAGGAGCGCAGCCTCTGTGTGTGTGTGTGTGTGTGTGTGTGTGTGTGCGCATGCCTCTGTGTGTGTTGGGCGTGGAGTGGGTCTGAGTTGACTCCAGTTACTATAAAGAGGGTTGAAAGGTCTAGACATGACTGTCACTCCCCTGTACCAAGTCCCTGAGTTTGTATTTCCCCAATTCCCTCGGTTTCTCACCTGATGCTAATCAGCTGCAGGAAAAGGGGTGGCCCTAAGGCTTCTTGGCTGAGTACCTGGAGATCTGCTGGGTCTTCCCCTGGGGCACGGGGGAGCTAGACGAGGAAGGACGGTAGGATAGATGGACATGGAAAAGCAAGCCCTGGCTCGGAACCGCGGACTCCCCGAAACGCCTCAGGGATCGGGCCTGTGGCAGCGCTGATGAGGCTATCATTTCGGGAAGCTGGTGCAGGGGCTGCCAGCCAGGCTTGCTGTCTTGGCGGCTCCACTTGGCTGCGGGGGGTGGGGGTGGGCGGCACTCAACAGCCAGAAGACTGGACCTGCAGGCTTGGGGTTCTTGACACTATGAGCAGTTCAGCGCAACCCTCTGTGCTACCCACTCCAGGCTGCTTTGCCAAACTTTCCCTATGGGATCAGGGTAGCCTTTAGCCATAACAGGTGAAGAGACAGTTCCTTGTCGCCCTTATCCCATGACCGTGTTCTGGTCTGGGTTCTTTTAAAGACTGTGTCCCATCTGTAGCCTAGGGTTATCCCAAATACGCTAATAGATGACTTTGAACTTCTACAGCCTCCACGGCTCCAGTGCTGGGGTTATAGGCTTGTGTGTCCCACACCCTCTGCGGTCCAAGTGTGAGCAAGGAATTGATATTCTAGAAGAGTGAGGAACTGGACTTTGTGGGAACTGCCTTATACATGAAAGTTTCAGGGTCTCGGTGTACCCCTTAATAAAATGCAGACAGTGTCGTGTGGATCAAAGAATTGTCAGCTTGTGTGAAGCTTCTAGCTCCTGCTTGAAGCTTCCATTCCCGACCTCGCACAATTGAAATTGCAGGGCCATACAAGGTTGCCAGGAAGCAGTTTGCTCCTCTGGGCCCTGCGGTCGCTTAGGGACCTTGGACAGAGCCAAGCTCTACCGGTGACAGAATATTCGAGAAGTATTTCTGAAGAGCTTCTTTCCCATTGCTGCCCTGGCCCCTGAACTCCACAATTTAATTGCACCATCTTTCCTCTCTCTCCTTCCAGGGATGCCTTTTTGCATCCCGGGGCTATGGCACAGTGACTTACGAAAGGGTTGTATACACAGTCACTCTTGAAAGTGAGCATTTATAATGAAAAGACTTCTATTCCCGTAACTTCGCCGAGTTCTCTAAGTACAGATGGAGCCAAATTCGATATAAATATCTGGTCTGCTCTTTTGGTTGTTTTAAGATAATGTCTCGTGCAACCTAGGCTGGTCTCGAACTCATTATGTAGTAAAAGATGACCTTGAACTTGTGATCCTCCTGCCTGCGCTTGCCAAGGGCTGGGATTACAGATGTGTCCTGCACACCCGGCCTGGAAGTGACAACCACAGGGACAGGCTATTAAGATCCAAAGCTCACCCACTAACTTTATTGTAGCATCTGGCAAAAAGCCCTGAGTTGAGAGGGGAGTAGCGCCTTCTGGTTGCTAGGGCAACGCACTGGCGCTGGTGTCAGAGATCAATAGGAAACAACACGAGGAGGGTACATCCCACTCCAGGGGCGGAGTTAATGAGGCTTTAGATCCTGAGGCGTGCCCGTCGTTCCCTCCAGGTGGCGCTGTAGGACCACGGATGTTGTGCGGGGGCGGAGCTTCCTGCTGCGCTTTGCTCCTATGAGGGGCGGGGCTGGGGCGGGGCGTGGGGGCCAGCAGCCCATACCCTCGAGAAATCCAAGAACACGACCCCCACGCTGCGGTAGAAAAGTCCGTAACATGGAGACGCGGAAAGTATACGGGTCAGAAAAAGACCCGGAGAAAGTGCGGAGACTGGGATTAAGATAAGGAAGAGGGGTCAGGAAGCTCAGAAAGTTTATTCATCTCCATCCTTGAGGTTTGTCCCCGTGAATCTCCTCGGTCGCCTCTCGGGAGCCCCGATCCTTTACAACCTCAGTGGTGTGCGGATGCTCTGGATACACGCGCAGTGGGCACAAGCCAGTGCCTCCTCGCCCCCAGGATCCCGATAGAACCAGTAAGTTTATAGGGCTCTAGTGCCCAGGAGATATGCCAAGATAGAATTCCGCGGTCCCAGGCACGCCAAGAAAAATAGCCAAACTGTTCCTCAGTTTGTCAAAGTAAGCCTGACTTCGCTTCCTTTCTGGAAACTAGTAATGGAAAAAATGACTCAAGGAATCCCTAACGGAGCCTCCCTGTGTGTACTGCACACACAAAACCATCTTCACTCCCCCTTTCCTGGAAGACTATTATTCCAGTCGCTATTACTAATACCACGCCATACATTCGTATCTAGCCTCCCAACCACACATGAAAACCACGGGCTATCAGTGTTGTACCCCTCCCTGTGCTAAATGGCCTCCTTTCCCTTGACCCACTCCGACCCCAAAGACTCCTTTCACGGGGATAGCCCGTCCAGCAGCACTGGAAACCCGCAAAGATTCACGCGGAAGCCCTCCTCTGAACACACACACATGCACATGCACACGCGCACGAAAACACAAAGCCAAGGAAGGAGATCTTTGGCAAGAAATGAACGTTTATTAAGGCCCAGGGCAGGGAAAGACCGAGGAGGTCAGAGGGAAGGAATCTTTGCTGGTTCTCATGGCCCCAGGGGCAGGCCATGGTCCTGAGCGGGATTAACAGAGCTGGGACCAAATTTCCGCTTCTCGGAATCCCTAGCAGGAGACCTCAGGGATCGGTTCTGGGAGAGGCCTGAGATGGCAGACGGATCTCTCCTGCCCCTTGAGGTCTCAGGACTTTTGCAGGGACTGGAAAAGGGTTCTCTGGAGAAGGATCCTCGACTTCAAGGTCTTCATTTTAGTAATGACCACTTAATTTGTTCCTTGGCTGAGTGAAGAACCTGGGGTGAGGGTGGGATGTTGGGAGAAATAGTTGAGAATGTCCCTGAGGCCTGAGGGCGCCTCTCCAGCCCCGGTCACTAGGTGGCGGCACTTGCCTCTATTTAGTTTAAATGAGACCAGGTAAGCCCAGCCAGCCGCAGCCAAACCCCAGCTGACTGCTGCCCAAGCCTGTCCATGTGTGGGTGTGGCAGTGCCCCCTGAATTCCTTGTCCCATGCAGGGCTACAGAAGTTCCTCCTCACAGTGCCATTGCTAGGCAGGGGCTGGGCTCAGCCTCCACCCTGCCCGTGCTCATGTATTCGGCACCTCAACAAACCCCCGATTCTGGCCTTTACTGGGTTGTTCCCAGCACCCCATCCTGTTTGCTGATGTGGCAACAGCTGTCCATGTGTAGGTTCCTACAGCCAACAAAAAACGCCTTTTACATTGTATGCCCATATCTGTACCAAGATTACTTCTAGGCATGAACCCCCCCCCAAGTGCATCCCATACTACCAATGTCCCTCCTTTCTGGGGACACTGAACTCCTCCCATCTCTCCTAGGGAACCCTTTCTTCACATTTCATTGTATATAAGCTTTGTTTTTATTTAAGACTTCCACTAACACACAGGTGCGGTGCCTGTAATGTCAGGTCCTGGGAGTATGAGGCAGGAGGATGATTTGTTCAAGGCCAGTCTGGGCTACATAGCAAGACCCTACCAGTCTTCATTCTTTGTTCCATCAGAAAACTAGGAGTAGTTGTTTCCTGAGAATGTGTGACTTAACGTTCTAGGCTCTTTCCATCCATGAACTGGCTCATCTGGTTCTTTATTTTTTCTTCAGACAGGGTTTCTTTGTACAATAGTCCTAGAACTCACTTTGTAGACCAGGCTGGCCTTGAACTTAGAGATCCTTCTGCTTCTGTCTCCTGAGTGCTGGGATAAAAGGCCTGTGCCACTGCCACCCTGCTGGTTTATCTAGCTATTATATATATATGTATATATATATTTTATTTAATATATATTATATATATATTACAGTGTGTGTGCACACATGGAAGTAAGAGGACATCTTGTGAGCTGGGCGTGGCGTCCATGCCTTTACTCACTGTGGAGGCAGAGGCAGGCAGGGATTGAACTTAAGTCCTCAGGCTTGGCAGCATGGCCCTTATTCCATGGGCTATCTTGCTGGTATCTAATTTATATAACTCAACAAGGTAGGTTCTGTTCTTCTGAGAGCCCCGAGTAATTGCCATTCAGCTTTCCTGACAGAGTGAAAGCTTAGGGTGGCTCCCGTGAATGGACAGTTTTTCTGTTATTGTTGTTGGAGAGATTTTGAAACAGGGTCTTGTGCTCTGATCCAAATCTAAAGCGCTGGAGTTCCAAGCACGTTTCAGCACATACATACTATGAAGCACTGGGCGGGAATCACCAGGGGCTTTGTGCATGTTGGGCAAGCTCTCTACATCACTGGTCCCAACTTATGCTCATCTCTAAGTTTTCAAAATTGTATGCCTGTTGCCAGGCAGTGGTGTTTCACACCTTTAATCCCAGCACTTTGGAGGCGACACAGGCAGATCTCTGTGACTTTGAGGCCAATCTGGTCTGAAACCCCGTCTTGAAAAAAATTGTATGTGTGGATGTTTTGCCTATATGTGATGTGTACCATATGTGTGCCTGGGGCCTGCAGAGGCCAGAAGATGGCATCAGATTCCCTAGAACTATAGTTGCAAATGGCCGAGCCCCCATATTTATGCTTGGAACTGAACCCAGGTCCTCTGTAAGAGCAGCCAGTGCTCTTAACCACTGACCACCACTTAACCTTTCTCAACTGCGTTCTTAGCCACTCTGCTCACCAATGCCCCCCTTTAAAAATGTTTCAATGTTTCTTTCATTTATTTACTTCAGTGTGTTTATGTGGAGGTGAGCAAACACCTTGTGGGGAGTCCATTCTCTAGCACAGCAATCAAACTCTGTTCATTGGGCTCCATGGCAAGTGCCTTCACTTACTGAGACATCTGAATGGACTACTTATTTATTCATTTACTTTCATATTTTTAAGACAGGGTCTAATGTAGACCAGTCTGGTCTCAAACTTAACATGACTTTGAACTCCTGATCCTCCTGCCTCCACCTCCCATGTCAGAATTATAGGTGTGTGCCACCATGCCCAGCTTGGTTTATTTTATTTTATTCTAGATAAAGTCTCATGCTACAGCCCTGGCTAGCCTGGAACTCACTGTGTAGCTCAGGCTTGTCTTGAATTTGAGATTCTCAAGCCCAACAAGGTTTATTTTTAGACAGTCTCATATTATATTCCTGGCTAGCCTAGAAGTCTCTGTGTAGCTCAGGCTGGCCTTGAATTTGAGATCCCCAGGCCCCAGAATGCTGAGATAATAGGTGTGAGCCACTAGGCCTGGCTCTTCCAACCTCCTTCCACCCTTCTTTTCCAGAAGAACATGAGGAACCAGAGGGCAGATGGGATAGTGGGCATCGCTTCTGGTGCTCCCCACTGATGGCACAGCTCATCTCCGCAGGGCTGCCACATTAGGACTAGTTATGTCAGACAACGAAACTCCTTGGACACAGTAAGTCTGAGCAAACAGACCTACAGATGGACAGACTAGCAGGAAGCCTGTGACCCAGTCTGTGGACAGTATCCAGGACACACACACACACACACACACACACACACACACACACACACACACACACACAATACTGCCATATTCTGCATGCAACCCAGATAGAGTTGGGCAAGGTGTGTGGTCAGTTCCTTTTCAACAGCCAAGCTACTCAGGAGTACGGAAAGTCAGAACCTACCACTGGGTGATAAGGCCCTTACCAATGCCAGCATGGCCCCTGAGTGGTGAGGGTAGGTAAGTGCTGGAGAAAAATAAACTCGTGGCATTTCAGTATTGACTGATCTGCCCTCCTGACTTTTATTCTGTGTCTCTGTCTTTTCTTTAGCTAGCCTTTCCCTCATCCACCCCCACTCAAGTACAAACTTGGGGTTGCTCGGCTGGTTCCAATTGCAGCCCCACAAAGACAGCTTCTGACAGTTCGCTGTAGAATTGATATAAAAACTCCCACATGGTATCCTGTCCAGGTTAAAGGAAATAAGAGGGGTCTGGGCCTCCACATTGCTTTGGGCAACAAGTAATCCAGGCATCATCAGGGTAGCTAGTGGAGGGTAGACGAGGTGAGCAGGCGGTAATTTGCACACTCATCCCTCTCATACAACGCCCTCGGGACACAGAGCTCAGTGAGTTGGAGACCAGCCTGGTTTATAGAGCTAGTTCCAGGACAGCCAAGACTACAGGAAGAAACCCTGTCTCAAAAAAAAAAAAAAAAAAAAAAAAATCAAAGCACACACACACACACACACACACACACACACACACACACACACACACACACACCTGAATCACCAGCTCATCCCCTCTACCCCACATCTCTGGTTTAACTTAGTCTCCCCTGGAGCAATGGGCTCTCCATGTCCTCTAGCCTGTCTCTAGACAAGGCAGATGCATGGAGCTTACCTGGGCCACACTCTGTTCTGTTAGGCCAGTGTCATCAGTCTGTGGGAAGGAGAATCACAGTCAGGAAAGAGAGGAGTAGTTAAGTCAGAGAAGTGACAGCTTGAAGGGTGAGGGGTGCAGTAGTTAACATGACCCTGTCTCTGCTTAGCAGACAGAGGTCCTGCAGCCTGTCATCTGGAAGCCAAGACCTCTGGTACCCCATGTTCCACTTCTGGGGATTAAACCCAGGGTTTCGACAGGCTGTGGTGTCACTACACACTAGCACTCGGGGGGCAGAGGCAGAGGCAGGTAGATCTCTGAGTTTCAGACCAGCCTGGTCTACAAAGAGAGTTCTAGGACAGGCTCCAAAGCTACACAGAGGAACCCTGTCTCTAAAAACCAAGCCAAACAACTAACCAACAAACAAATAAATCAAAAGAGAAAAAAAAAAACAAAAACCCAGGGTCTCACACATGTTAGGCAAGTGTTCTCCCACTGAGCTGCATCCTTAATCAAACGGAAGTAGAGTTGGGGAAAGTTATCACCTAGGATGCAGGCATGGAAAGGCCAAACCAGAGCAGAGGGGTCTATCACAGCCCCCGGTTGCCTCCTGGGGTCATTTTGACAATGCAGTTACTGCTTCAGCCAAGCTTCTCACTAGAGGATGGGGAGGAGCTGTTCTTTTCTTTTCTTTTCTTTTTTTAAGGGGGAATGAACCAGAAGCTTTCCTCTTAGCAACAGACAACCCCCCTCCCAGCTACCACCAATAACTGCCTGTAAGTGTGACCCCTGAGTGGCTGGGCTCCCACCAGCTGAGGTCTGACAGCCTAGTGCCCAGGAATGTCAAGGCAAGGGAGGACAGGAAAGGCTAGGGATGGGGTACAGGAAGGCTTACCCTAAAATTCACTTTCTGGATCACTTGCTGGGGGTCACTCTCCAGGATCACACTACAAGATGAAAGAAATTTTGTGGATGGCTCAGTGATGTGACCCCCCTCCAACAAGCCACTTTCTGATATTTAATATTTCCCATAGTGTTTCTCCTCTGGGGAGCCTTCCCACATGTGGTCCTGGAGTCACACCCACCGTCCCTCTACATGGGGACTCTCAGCTCTGCTCCCTCTGCACTTCATACCATAGTCCACCTCCACCATCACCTCTGGGCGAATACTCAATGATGGGTTGTGAGACGGCACAACGATTAAAGGTGTTTGTCACCAAACCTGATAACCTGAGTTCGATCCCCAGAACCCACATGGTAGGAGGAGAGAACTGACTGGATCAGCGTCCACTGACCCCCATCCTCAATGCTGTGGCACACACAGTGATCAAAGATTAATAATAATGATGATGATGATAATATAATAATAATAATAATAATAATAATAATAATAATAATAATAATAATAAGATTAAAAACAATTGAAATCAGGACAGCCCTGTCAAGCTGAGGAGATACTGTGAGGAGGGACTATGCATGTCTTCTTACATTTAGAATCCAGCTATCAGTACAACACCAAGCAATAACAGGTTACTAAAATCAGAAGGAGGGCTGGGTAGTTGGTGGCGCACGCCTTTGATCCCAGCACTTGGGAGGCAGAGGCAGGCAGATCTCTGTGAGTTTGAGGCCAGCCTGGTCTACAGAGTAGCCAGAACAGCCAAGGCTACACAGGGAAACCCTGTTTCTAACAAACAAAACAAACAAAAGCCTGGAGGAGTGAGACAGTCATGTCACCCCACCTCCCAGAGGCCTGTTCTCAGGTTGGGTGGTACAATGCCATGGAAAGAACACAGCTTCAGAAGCTCTCCTGCACATGGTTTTGGATCTTGACCCCTCTAAACCCTTTGGCGTGTGTCCTTGGATGAGTTATTAGAATCTCTGAGCCTCTGTTTCCTCCTCTGTAAAATGGGCAGATGTTTCAAACATGCTGTAATGCCAGCACCTCTGTCTCTAAGTCAAGAGAGCAAGGCGAGGGACATTTCTGCTATCATTTGCTCCAGAGTCAGAACTTTGTTCTTTCCTGATTATTGTCCCCTCTTCAAAGAATTCTACTAACCAACTTTTCTTGTAAAGACTCCCAATCATTTAGGAGTCTGCTAGTGTACTAATGAGAGGTAATATTTACCAAGGAAAAAAACAAAACAAAACAAAACAAAAAACAAAACAAAAAAAATCCCCAATTACCAATGCGAACTATACACATCATTTAGTATGACTCCCACCATCCTGTGTGATATCCTCCTTCTATCCCCATTTCAGTGACAGGAAAATAGACTCAAGGAGAGTCAGCATCACGTGTATCCGACTGGCATCAGAAGGGGATACACTGGCTGAGGTCCTTTCAGAAAAGGACAGGTGTGTCTCTTCCTCCTTAGCACTGGAGATCAACCTGGATTTTCCCAAACTGGGCCTGTCTAGTTGCCTGCTGTAGGTGGCTGTCAGGCTACCCTCCCGTTTGGCTTGACGTTGGCCAGTAATGATAAAGGAGTAAGTTTGGAGGGCCTAGTAGAAATTTGTGGGAGAAGGGAGGACGAGTTGGCCAGAGAGATGACCAGTATGCCCCTAGCACCGAGTGCACAATGGTCATTCAGAGAATACTCAACATCTCTCCTCTTCATCCCCTGCTCACCCGCCATCTACAATTTCATCCAGCACCAAAAAGGCTCCGTCCATGTTCTCCAGCAACCAGCGCTTCTCCACGTTCTTCCTGTGGACAGATACAAGCACCTGAGCCTCTGGGTGGCCAAGAGGAACCACGACTCCTCTAAGTGAGGCAGCGTCTCTCTTCCCAACAAGGCCTGGGCAGGAGACAGGGCAGTGGGAGCAGAGCCCATGCCAGGGACTCCTGAGCACAGAGCAGGCTAGGTCATCCTAGGCTGGCTTGTCCAGTTTGTCAACCTGCCTGATGCTTCGACCCTTACATATAGTTCCTCATGGTGCAGTGACCCTCAACCATAAAATTATTTTGTTACTTGGTAACTGTAATTTTGCTACTGTTATGAATCATAATGTAAATATATGATGTGCAAGATCTCTCACATGCCTTTCACAGGGGTCAGGACCCACACTCTCAGTCATGTTCCTGGTGTAGATGCCAGGAATCTGTCAGTATCAATTGGGGATGCAGGGAAAACCAACTCCGAGCTTAAAGTTACAAACACTGTTTATAGTGGGGCATGGTGGGACATGCCTGTAATTCAGCACTCAGGGGACCGAGGAAGGAGGACTGAGTGGGAAGACCTCCCTCTCCCTCTCTCCCTGCTCTTCCTTTGTCTGGAACCTGAGTTGATATGAGTACTGTGACCTCAGGCAACTCAGTGTCTTGAGATTTGATATCTGACCATACCCTGTGCGTGGCTGCATGGAAGTCAGGGGCCTTGCAGAGATTCCAAGAGGACAACATGGGGAAGAGCCTTGCCTCTGGAACAAAGGGAAAGGCCCTTGAGTGCAAAGGGTCTCACTTACCTTAAGATGTGGCTCAGAGAGTCAAATAGGCAGGCGAGAACAGCCATGAGCATCAGCTGAGGAGGAGGGTGCGGGAGGAGGAAGAAAAGAGTACTGAAGCTGAGAGGCCCAAAGCAGAGCTCTGAGCTTCTGTGTGGGCCAAGTGGGAGCACTCCCTTGTCAGAGAGGGCCTGGCTGGAGGCTAGCAGCACTTCCCTAGGTGTGGGTTGGGGGACACTGGAGCACTCCCTTGGAGGATAAACTGGGTGTCTCCTTCTCTAAATATACTTAGAAAGAACAAAGAACTCCTTCAGAAGGTGTGATGATTTCATCTCTGGTTCCCAAGGGACCTAAGGGCCATTATGGATGTGTACAATTGCAGAGAGACCCATTCTGGCTGCCCTTCCACCCAGATCCTAAAGGAACAGTAACAACAGTGAGCATCCAGAACCCACCTCCACCCCAGGACAGACTGTCCTTCTCACCCAGCCTTCTAAATTTACCTCGTTCTCAGAGGAGGAGCCCACCACATACAGGAGGAGGTCAATGCTACTCTTGTAGACGATGGTCATGCCCCCCAAAAATGCGATCTCACCTAGAAACAGAAAGGCTTTCAAATCAGCACATCTCCACCCCAGCCTGGGGCTAGCCTGGTCTCCATTCCCCATGCCTCTTTGTTTCCCACTTCCTTTCCTAGGGAACTCTAGGCAGACCACCACGACCAGGAGACTGCTCTGGATGTCTTGAGAGGAGTCAACAAACCCAGCCTACAGTGACCTCCCACCAACCCTCCATCCCATGCAATGTCCTGGGACCAGATCCAAGTGTGTGTAGGGGGCGCAGCACAGTTGGCCTCCCCAACAGAGAGGAGGGGTAGGGGATGAGAGCGATGGGGAGTGCAGGTCCCAGGATGAATGAAAGAAGGGAGTGGCAAGCAGCTGGGGAGGGAGGAGAAGACAAAGAGCCTCCGAGGAGAAGGGGATGGCCTGTGGGTGTGGGAGGCCAACAAGGACAGATGCGTCCAGACGGAGAAGATGACAGACAGTGGTGGTCAGTCATCTGAGAGTCGCAGTGGAGGAAGGGCAGGCGTTACTTTCGGCTCGGCTGGTCTTGTTGAAGACATTTTTCTCGAAAACCATCTGCTCCTTCATGGAGGGAAATGTGTCATCATAATACTGTGAGAAAGAGAAGAGGGTCATAGCCACTGCACAGAGCCAGCAGGGAATCTTGGGCTGGCTGAGCTGGACCTCCTTGTCACCCCCCTCCAGGCCCTGCCTGCTTCCAGGTCCCCATAAATAAATTCCAAGCAAAGAAAATCAAAGTAGAGAAATAGTGGGGCTTCCTTTGGAGTCTTCATCTGGTTTTCTCCCTCCCTCCCTCCTTCCTTCCTCCTCTCTTTCTTCCTTCCTCTTTCCTTTTCTTCCTTCCTCCTGTGTTTCCTTCCTTTCATCAGTGCTGGGTTGCAAACCAGGACTTCACACGTGCTAGCTAAGTATTCCACTATTGAGCTGCATCCCTGCTTGTTTTCTCTTTCCCAGCCCTTCCTTCCTCCCTCCTTCCTCCTTCCTTCATTCCTCCCTCCCTTCCTTCCATCTCTCCTTCCTTCCTCCCTCCTTCATTCCTCCCTCCTTTCCTTCCATCTCTCCTTCCTTTCATCTCTCCTTCCTTCCTTCCTTTCTTCCTTCCTTCCTTCCTTCCTTCCCTCCCTCCCTTCTTCCATTCTCTCTTTTTCTCCAGGTCTGGGGATGAAACCCAGGATCTTATGCATGCTAGGCAAGTAAGCACTTTGCTGCTAACCTACATTCTTAGGCCTCTGTCTCAATTATTTTATTTTATTTTTGAAATAGGGTCTCACTGTGCCACCTGGCTGGCCTGCTGTATGTAGATCAGATTAGCCTCCATTTCTTTCTTTCTTTTTAATTTTTTTTTTTTTGATTTTTTTTTTTTTTTTTTTTTTAAGACAAATTTCCTCTTTGTAGCCCTGGCTCTCCTGGAACTGGCTCTGTGTAGACCAGGTTGGCCTTGAACTCACTCTGCCTCCTGAGTGTTGGGTTAAAGGCATGTGCTACCACTGTCCAGCTTATCCTCAATTTTTTTGTTTGCTTTTTGTTTTTCCAGACAGGGATTCTCTTTGTAGTTTTTGTTGTCCTAGAACTAACTCTGTTGATCAGGCTGGCCTCTAACTCACAGAGATCCATCTGCCTCTGCCTCCTGAGTGCTGGGATAAAGGTGTACCCTACCACCACTTGGTCATCCTCAGTTTTTTTTAACACTTAAAAAGGATTGGCTGGGCAGTGGTCCTACTACTCGAAAGGCAGAGGCAGGTGGATCTCTGTGAGTTCAAGGCCAGCCTAGTCTACAGAGCTAGTTCCAGGACAGCTAGAGGTACACAGAGGAACCCTGTTTTGAAAACTCAACCAACCAACCAAACAAAACCAAGGATAGGACCTTCTAAGAGGCCCCAGAGGCTTTGGTAATGCTGATCCACCTCTGCCCATCTGCTAAAGCACAGTGTGGCTTGCTCAGTTTTCTAAATGTGAATTTTCAGTGGTTAGTTCTGCAGCTAAATTAGCAGATTCTCTGCTGGGTCCTGCCATGGTGAACAAACCCATTTGAATGTTATGAAGACTAAGTTTCAACTCCAACAAATGAAAACATAATTCATATCTAATTTAGATGCTATAGCTGGGCGTGGTGGCATATATGCCTGGAATCCCAGCATTTGGGAGGAAGAAGCAGGAAAATCAACAGTTCTGGGCCAGCCTTCACTACACGAGACCCTGTCTCAAAAAGAAAAACAAAGTTGTATGACTCACACAAATAGTCTCAGCATTTGGAAGGCTGAAGTGGGATCATTATGACTTCTAGGCTAACCTGGGCTACACAGTTAAGTTTCAAGTCATCCTTGGTTACAGACTAAGTCCCTGTTTCAAAAAGCAAAACAAGCAAATAAATTATCTAGGGGGCTAGTTGTGGTGGTGCCCTTTAACCCCAGCAAATTTATGAGTTTGAGGCTAGCCTGGTCCATGGAGTGAGTTCTAAGACAGCCAGAGCTACACAGAGAATCCCTGTCTTAAAAAGCAGACAAACAAAAAGTTAGGGTGTGGTGTTATATACTTGCCTGTGATCTCAGCCCTCAAGAGGTAGAGGCAGGAGAAGCAAGACAAGTAAGTTTAAGGCCAACTTGATCCACAACAAGATAATAAAAGGCTGATATTTCTGCTACAGTTAATTGTACCAGTGGCAGGAATATTATTTAGTGATTGATTGATTGATTGGAATTGTTTTGGAGTTTTTTGGTTGAGGTTGTTTTTGTTTATTTCCTGATAGGGTTTCCCTGTGTAGCTTTGGAGCCTGTCCAGGAACTTGCTCTGTAGACCAGGCTGTCCAGGAATTCACAGAGATCCACCTGTCTCTGCTTCCTAAGTGCTGGGATTAAAGGTGTGGGCCACACTGCCTGGCCTTCAGTGGCAGGAGTTTTAGGGTTTTTTCTTTCTAAAGTTCTTTTTTTTTTTTTCCTTTTAAAAATCATTTTAGTGTGTGTGTGTTGTGGGGGCAAGTATGTAAGTCAAAGGACAACCTGAGGAATTTGTTCCTCCATAGTAAATTCAGGGTCCAACTCAAGCTGTCAGGCAAGCACCCTTACTGAACCATCTGGCCCTCCTTAGCTTCAAATTTAGTTTTAGCTCATCTCAGCCAGGCCATGTACGATGGATGCCGGACAACCCAAGGGAAGTTATATGAAACCCACCCGTGGTCTCAAATCCAAGCCCTGAGTCTGGGTATCAGTTATGGGACTAACCCTGTGACCTCAGACACCCCCCCCAATCCCACCTGAGTCTAAATACTCATGCTAAACCCTTTTTGTGTTTACCAAGCCGGAATACAGAGGCACACGGATCTCTTGTCGAAAGTTTAGGGATCTGGACTCCTAGGTCCCAGCTCAGATCTCCACCGATCCCTTTGGCGGAGCTTCCCAAGCCCGGCCAGAGCAAGGACAACAAGAAGACACATCAGGGAACAGAGGGAATGCCCCCCTTTTTCTGCCTGCCATCAGATTGATAAGGCATAGCATGACAGAATGACTTCCAGAGAATCTAGGCTGGGCTGCTCTGCCATCCAGAAAGCAGAGTTTCTCCTACAGGGCTGGGTGGGGACCGTTTGTCTTGAACATGTGGCACTGTCTTTGGGGTTTCTGTAGTGAGGGGTTACCTTAGCCAGCAGCCTTCGCCCGTCATTATCTAGGATGAAGACAGCCTTGATGGTGTAGAGAGAAGGTTCCTGAAACTGACACGGGAAAGGAACCCCTGACTCAAAGTGGACCCATATCGTGGGCTCTATGGAGTCAGCTATCCCCCAATGCAGAGCTAATTCCAGCCCAACCCTGTGCCACATGGACTATTTCCGGTGCCCACTCTACTCCCAGGCAGAAGTTCCACTGTAGGTCCGAGAGGTGGGCTCTGTGCCCGCTGGGTGCAGAAAGTCCTACCGGGCCCAAGTTCTGTCATGCACTGACTGCTCCAGAGCCCGAGTCGGAGTGTATCACAGAACCTGGGCCCGGGGAACAGCGGCGCCGAGCCTCCTTGTGTGCAGCTGATCCCAAGCTCCAGAAGCACCGCCATCACCCTGGAGCAAGGGAGCCCATCCAGACCACTGCGCGCGCCACTCCCACTCCTCCCTCGTCCGCCCCGCTAGAGATCTCACCCCCAACCTCGCCACCCCACTCAGTCCCTATCCCTGCTGTGAGTTCCCCGAGAACTTCAGTCCCGGGCCACTCCACTCGGGCCAGGCCTCCTCGCCCGTGCGCTCCAGGACGAACTTTTTCTCCCCTCCTTGGGCCCGGGCTCCCTCTCTGGAGCTAGGCAGTGGTGGCACTAAGATCCCAGCCCAGGAGTCCGAGGCAAGTCGGCTGCCCCCCACCCCAATCTTGTCGCCCCAGGACCCAGCACTCCATGCCTCGTACCCTCGGTTCCGTGGCTCGGGTGGGCGGCGCTGCGCCCCCGGCTTGGGCGGCCGAGGCCCCCTCCCCCGGGTGCGGACGTGGCCAGGCCTCCGGCCGCTGCATTCCGCTCGCTGCTTGCACTGACAGCGCCGCCCCGCCCCGCGCCCGCCCCCCGCGGCGCCGCCCCTCCGCCCAGTCCTGCGTGGCTGGCCTCTGTGTGCGTCCCCTCTATCTGAGCGAGCTTTCCGCCTGACCCCCATTTCGCAGAACCGCCTCTCCCCACCTGGCTTCTTTCTTATTCTTCTCCCTGGGCCCTCTCTGCGCCTCGCAGGTAACCCAAAGCCCCTCTTCCCTCTTCCTGCCTCTTCTGGCCCCGGGGCCTGAAGCTTTGGTTAGTAGAGTACTCCACGTGGCTGTCCTGGGCCAGCGGAATCACAGGCGAGGCTCACTGTTTTGTCAGGACCCCCATGTGTCATTGGGACAAATATTTCAAGTCACTTTTTTTGGATCTCAGGACAAAGCCTATCAGGAAAAACCAAGTGGTGACCCCTTCCTTGGAGAAGAGTTCTCCCCTTCCTCTCAAACCCCTTGAGGAAAAGAAACATGGGCTGAGGGCACCGATCTCCCGCTCCCCGCCCCAAGACTTTTTTTAAGATGCAAAGGAAAAGGCAGATAGTTCAAACCTGTAATCCAGCCCGACCTGCATACTATCCTGGCCGGAGTGCAATCGCAGCGGTGAAGTATTAATGGTGTCTGGCCAACCATTGAGAACACTGATCGTGTGCCTTTTACACCGAATACTCTCACTGCCTGTCAAAAACCGTGCCTGAGAAGTAGGCGTTTTCAGACATACTTCGTGTGACTTTTTCAAGTTGGTTGGGCTAATGGGTAATTGAGTGGAAGAGTCCCCAGGCTTTGGATAGGAGAATTTCCCCCGTTTTGTCCTTGAGGGCCGTAGGGTGGGGTGTCACAGTCATCTCATATGGTCCACACACAGCTTCTTTCCACTGAAGACATCAAGTCTTTCTCTTCCCAACTTCCACCTTTGTTGTTTTTAAAAGTTAATCTCTATCTCTACCTATTATCTATTCATGGGAGTGTGCCTCATGTGGAGGTCAGAGGGCAACTTTAGTCCTACTTTCTGGGTCCTGGGGAATGGATTTAGGTTGTTAGTCTTTACCACTGAGCCATCTTATTGGCCTGAAAGCTGCTTCTTTAATATCCTCATCAAGGGGGCTGGAGAAATGGCTCAATAATTGAAGAGTATTTGTTGCTTTTACACAAGACCCAAGTTCAGTTCCCAATCCCCCCACATCATAGGGCTCACAACCACCTGTAACTCAGGCTCCAGGAGATCTGGCACCCTCTTCTGGCTACCACAGGCATTACGTACATGTGGTGCACATACATACAAGGAGGCACACACAAAATGAATAAATAAATATATTTTCTTGGGTATGGTGGTACATGTCTTTAATACCAGCATTTGGGTGGTACATGTCTTTAATACCAGCAGAAGCAGGTGTCCCCATATACGTTTGAAGTCAGCCTGATCTATATAGTAAGTTCTAGGCCAGCTAAGGCTGTACAGGGAGAGCCTGTTGTGGCACTTTTAGTCCCAGCCCTTGGGAAGCAGAGGCAGGTGGATCTACATAGCAAGTTCCAGGACAATCAGGGATACACAGAGAAACCCTGCCTCAAAGCACCTAATAATAATAATGACAATAACAATAACAAATTCCTCATCAAAAGGCTCCTGTGCTAGTTACTCTCTTATTTGATAGGCATTCCCTGCTCCAGTCTGTCTCAGCACTTTCTTGCTTTTGTTGTATTTTTCCCAATCTCTAAATGTCATTCTTAGCAAGGCCTGTAATCCTGGCACTCTGGAGGCTGATAGAGATGGATTGTGAGCCTGAAGCCAGCCTGGGCTACATAGCAACATCCTGTTTCAAACAACAAAATGAACAGATAGTAGGTGAGTAGATACCATTTGTAGTAATTAGTTTGCAAATGTGTGTGGTGTTCCTCCCATTTTCCCAGCTAGATGTCCAGTCCTGAGAACACAGAGATAATAAGCCTGCATTCACTATGGAATCCTTGTAAATGCCACAGGCTTGGTAACTTTTACTAAGTGAAAGACTCAGCTGGGTGTGACAGTGCACGCCTTTAGTCCCAGCACTTCGGAGGCAGAAGCAGGTGCATCTCTGTGTGTTCAAGGCCAGCTTGGTCTTCAGAGCTACACAGGAAACCTTGTTTCATTACCTAAATGCACCCCACAAAGCAAAACATGAAAATCTTAAAAAGAAAGAAAGGAAGGAAGGAAGGTAGGAAGGAAGGAAGGAAGAAAGAAACATTCTGCTTGGGTGGGGTGCACACCTTTAATTCCAGCACTTGGGAGGCAAAGGCAGGTAGAGCTCTGAGTTCAAGGCCGGCCTGGCCTACAGAGTGAGTTCCAGGACAGCCAGGGCTACACAGAGAAACCCTGTCTCAAAAAACAAAACAAACAAACAAAACCAAAATAGAAAGAAAGAAACATTAAAAGTCAGGCATGATGGTTTATATCTATTATCTCAGTTCTTGGGAGGGAGGCAGGAGAATTGATGAATTTGAGACCAGTCTGGGCTTCAGAGTGAACCTCTGTCTCAAAACAAACAAAACAATAACAAGAAGAATCTGACCAGGGAGAACTATGGCTATAATTGGAATGTAGAGGTAGGATGATCAGGAATTCAAGGCCAGAATCAGCTGCACGAGAGCCCTCCTCACAGTAGAACTAACTGGGCAGGTGATATATCTAGCTCAGTGGGTAAAGTTGCTTGCTACCAAGCCCAGTGGACTGACTTTAATCTCCAGAACAGAGATGGTGGGGGGACGAACCCACAGTCTTCTGACTTTGAAGTGGAAGCATGCACACACAAATATACATGCACAATAAATAAATGTGACAAAAATACAACTAAAGAAACAAATAAGTGAGACTTGGACAAGGAACAGGAAAAAGTAATGGAGCGAGTCAGGAAGACATCTGAAGATGTGACCAAATCTTCCTTGCAGGCTAGCAGAGTTGCAACTGTGAGTATAGTCAACAATACTGGGTGCAATGTGTGTGTGGTGTGGACCCAGAATTTGTCTGAACTCTAGACCAGGGGAAGTTATGTTAATGGTCATGCTGTCTGCATATAGTATACTAATTGATTTGACTTTTCCTCAGGCTGCATACATTCAGACTGAGATGCTTACCCAAAGCATCCCATAGTCTTCCAAAACAAGGAGAGGCTTTGGTTGGGAGAAACTGGCAAGAAGAAGGCCCCTCAGTACTACAGGAACTTGGGCTTTGATATACTCAAAGACTGCATGGAGGGCACCTATGTAAAAGAAATGCTCCATTCACAGATAATGTCTCCACACGAGGGTGGCTACCACCCAGTGTGCTGACCAAGTTGAGGATGAAGAGGACTATTGTGACCCATGGGAACTATCTCTACTACAATTACTTTGAGAAGCATTACAAGAACATGCCTGTGCACCTGTCCCCTGCTTCAGGGGCCTGTAGGTAGGTGACATCCTCACCGTGGGTGAGTGCGGGCCCTTGAGCAAGACAGGGCAGTTCAGAGTGCTCAAGGTCACCAAGGTGCCAGCACCCAGAAGCAGTCCCAGACGTTTGGAGAGGATGCCAGCTGATTCCCAAACACAGAGACTTTAAAACTTTAAAAAATTGACTTGAGGCCAGGTGGTGGTGGCATACAGCACCAGGAGGCGCAGGCAGGGAGATCTCTGTGAATTCGAGGCCAGCCTGATCTACAGAGCTACTCAGAGAAACCTTGCCTTGGAAAAAAATTGACTAGAGCTGGGCAGTGGTGGCACAAACCTTCAATCTCAGCATTTGGGAGACAGAGGCAGGTGGATCTCTGTGAGTTCAAGGCCAGCTTGGTCTATAGAGCTAGATCCAGGACAGCCAGAGCTGTTATATAGAGAGACCCTTTCTCTGAAAAACAAACAGAAAACCAGTACTCAAAGCTCGTACCTAACCTCTGTTTGGTACATGGAAGAAGATCAGTCTTCCTTTTCTCCTTCTCCTTCCTCTTTTTGTTTTGGCTTTTGAGACAGGGTTTTCAAAACCTTGAAGCCTTGGCTGTCCTAGAACTCACTCTGTAGACCAGGCTGGCCTCAAATTTACAGAGATCTGCTAGTCCCAGGGAATCCAATACCTCTGTCTGTCTTTTGTGGCCAGTGCAAGTACGGTGTGCAGGCAAAACTCCCCTATCAATAAACAAAAATAATTTTTAAAAATGAGATGTTCGGGGTTGGAGATTTAGCTCGGTGGTAGAGCGATTGTCTAGCAAGAGCAAGGCCCTGGGTTCGGTCCTTAGCTCTAAGAAAAAGAAAAATGAGATGTCCATCAATGATAGCCCCTCCCAAGTCCTCAACAGAATCCCTGGGATCCTGCCAAACAATGGTTACAGTGAGTGATAGCACAGAGAAACCACCAAACTAGACTGCTTTGTGGGCAGTAAGAAAGAGTTATTGGGAATCAAATTGCTGAGGCCATCTCTTGGGTGACAGAGGAGAGGGTCAGAGAGAAAAGCAAAACGACAGAAAAGCAAGGTTTTATTTGATGGTTGGCAGGGTGGGGATATGGTAATAGAAGCTGTCTCTGACTGATCAGGAACTAAGTATTTTTGCCAGAGGTGTTTGACCTTTGGGGGAAGATTAAGGGAAGTTCCCAGTGAACATAAAATGCCTTTAAATGATCTACTTTTCTTTTTTCTTTTTGGTTTTTCAAGACAGGGTTTCTCTGTGCAACAGCCCAGCTGTCCTAGAACTAGCTCTTGTAGACCAGGCTGGCCTGCAACTCTCAGAGATCCACCTGCCTCTGCCTCCTGAGTGCTGGGACTAAAGGCGTGCGCCACCACCACCTGGCTGAGATCTACTTTTCTAGTGAACAGACATCTTTAGGCTTGTTTGCCCAATAACAGTCCTTCTGTTTACTGGGCCAGGGTCCTTCTGTTTAGGACAATGTCACCAACACTACCATTTTAGGGAAAGGGGACACTGGACCTGACAGTTATACCTTTAGTGAACTTCTAAGTGAACACACAGGCTCTCAGATGGAGATGGGGTTGGACAGTGTCATCCACACAGTATCACCCTAAGAGAACTTTGCAGTTCACAGCCAGCTGTGGAAAAGCACACAGGTGCAGCAACACACAGCTAGCTTGCTAGTCTGCTCAGAGTGAAGAAGCCATAGCTGGATTTAAAACCCTCAGTGGTAGTGCATGCCTTTAATCCCAGCACGTGGGAAGCAGAGGCAGGCAGATCTCTGTGAGTTTGAGGCCAGCCTGGTCCACACAGCCAGTTCCAGAACAGTCAAGGCTATACAGAGAAAAACTGTCTCCTAAACCAAAACCAAAACCAAAATAAAAATATAAATAAATAAAACCAGTCAGTAAAGCACTTGCCTCCTAAGCCTTAGAATCTGAGTTCAGCCTCAGAACCCATGTAAAAATGCGAGCATGGGCCATGCTTGGGAGACAGACAGCTGAGGCTCTCTAGGACTTGCTGGTCAACCACTCTAATCTAAGTAGGAGCTCCAGACTAGTTAAGAGACCCAGAATCAAAGCAGATGGGCAGCATTCTTGAAGATGACACCCAAGCTTGCCGTGTGGCCTCCATACATGTGCACCCGCACAGACATGAGCAAGCACACACTTGCCTTACAAAATACAGTGCAGAGAATGAGGTGCAGTGGTTCAGACCTATATCTTAGCTCCTCAAGTGGAACGAGGCAGGAGGATTGCACCTTTGAGTACAACCTGGGATACACAGTGAGACTCAGTCTCAAAAGACAAAACAAGGGCCAGGCTAGGTAGCACATACCATTAATCACAGCACTGGGGAGGTAGAGACAGGAAGATCTCTGGTCTACAGGGCGAGTTCCAGGTCAGCCGGAACTACATAGAGGGAGCTTGTTTCAATAAACAAACACAAAACAATCATAACAAAATAATAATACAATAAAAACAAGAGCTAAAGACATGGTTCACTAGCTCACCGGTTAAGAGTGTTTGCATCAAAGGGTGGTGGTGGTGGTGCATGCCTTTAATGCCAGCACTGTTAGTATTCAGGCATCTGTATTGGCCTGCCCTTGGGGTTCTGCCAGGATACATCCTCAGCTGCAGCCACTAAGAGTACCCCCTGTGCACATTTGCTCTGTTCCCTTATAAAAAATGGGCCTTGCCCACCTCTGTTCTCTCTTTCACTACTCTTGTCCCCAGGGGCCAGTCTTTGCTTTCCTTGTCCCCCTACTCCCCCCCGCCCCGTCCCTTCTGTCTCCTCTTCCAGTAAACCTCCCATGTGAGCCCTTTTGTATGGCATGATTCTTTCCCGCTGTTTTTTAAATTACAACCAGCACTTGGGAGGCAGAGACAGGCAGATCTCTGTTGAGTTCTGCCTGGCGAGTTCCAGGACAGCCAGGGCTACACAGTGAAATCCTGTCTCAAAAGAAAAGTGCTTCCCTCTCTTCCAGAGCCCCTGAGTTTAATGTCCAGCACCCAGCACCTAAGTCAGGCAGTTTAAGACCTTCCATAACTTTAGCTGCAGGGACTCCGAAAGCCCTCTTCTGGCCCCCACACACATGGCATTCATACGCAGGCAGGCATCTACACGTGGATAAAAATCAAAATGCATCCTAAAAAACAAACCCAGCATGCCGTCTTTGGGGTTCTACCCTCTGCTTTCTCTGGGATTGTGTGTACCGGGGAGCCTGTACCTCTCTAACGCAGAGCCCATGCCTCGGCTTGCTTGTTCTTTTTCTTTTGGAGCCCCAGGAGACTGGGTTTCCAGTGGGGTTCTCCTGTGGGCCTCAGTATTTCTTGGACAGGAGATCATTTCATTTCCTCTGACTCACCCTCCTGCTGTTGCCATGCCTGTGCTGTCTGTCCGTCCTGGGCTTTCAGCATCTGTTCCTGTGTGACAGGAGGAAACAGCTCTCTCGGGCACCAGCCTCTGTCCTTCCTGCTAGAATGTCAAGATGGGGAGGTGTGTATGTTCCAGAATATGAGACCTGGGTGGGCTGCCCTGGACAGGAAACAAGTGTCCCTGCTCTGTCTGCAGGATGGCTTCAGCAGGCCATTCTCGGGACAGCCCTCACTTCCCCAGAGCCTTTGGTTTCTTAGAGACAAAGCTGCCGAGTGGGTGGAGAGGTGGGGAGAGACTCTGGCCAAAAAAAGGAAGCCTGGCATGGTGGTGCAAGTCTGTACTCCTAGTGCTTGGGAGGCAGAGGCAGGAACAGCAGGAGTTAAAGTCACCTTAATTACTTAGTAAGTTTGAAACCAGCCTCACCAGCATGAGACATTGCATAAAATGAATAAATAAATCTTATATTCAATTCACCCCATTCACTGAATGACTATACATACACATTCTGACTTTTTCCTTTTTTTTGAGACAGTGTCTTGCTATGTAGCCTTGGCTGGCCTGGAACTCACTATACAGTTCTGTCTAGCCTTGAACTCATAGCAATTCTGCATCAACCTCCCCAGTTCAGGGACTATAGGTGGGCACCTTCATGCCTGGCTGTAATCTTAATTTTAAGATTTGTGACTATGTATAATGTAGTCCTCACTTAGCTAAGGCTAGTTCAATTAGTGAGTGACAAAGCTGGGGTTTTAAACACACTAAACCCAAAACAAAACACCCACTCTCCCCACCTTACAATGCACCTGCCTGATTGTGACATGTCACACTGAGACCTACACAAAGAACATTACCCAACTCTGTTTGAGGCAATTCTGGGAGACCCATGGGATGGTTGAACTCAGCTTCAAACAATGTTCTACAGAGACATGAATGAACAATGAGATGTTTTCCATGTAGAGGTCAGGAAATCATGTCCTAAAATCAGATGATGATACTAATCTGGGCCTTAGCACTCCTGCTCGTTCCTACCTGGATTCCTGCTCCCAGCTAGTGAGATTTTCTCTACTCTGTCCACACGTAAGAATCATCTTGATTCTCAGTTCTTCAGGGGATGAGGAGTAGATCTGATTGGGCTGGGGTGGCACTGGGTCATTGTTCGTTTTTGTAAGTTCCCTAGGTGGTTCTTGAGTGCAGCCAAGGTTGAGAAGCATTACGGT
Source organism: Cricetiscus sungorus (assembly GCA_030556225.1). Taxonomy (NCBI): domain Eukaryota; kingdom Metazoa; phylum Chordata; class Mammalia; order Rodentia; family Cricetidae; genus Cricetiscus; species Cricetiscus sungorus. The sequence continues at coordinate 73,007,703 of JANBXA010000069.1, read as the reverse complement.
AATGGATACTAGGAGGGGCTGGCAGCAAGCGGGGAGGTCTGCATCTTCTGATGGGTTTATGGGAACACACTTTTCAAGGATGATTACCACCCAAGAGACCAGATGTCTGCAGTAGCTGGAAAACCAATTGATTCCCTTTGCAAGACATGTTAACATTTTAGTATTGACAGGATAACCCTAGAATCTCTCAGGAGGGCTGTAGGAAAGCAATCTCAGGCAGTCATCTAGTTCAACCCCCTGGATTACATAGTGTTGGAGAGGAGGAGACACTTCTATAGATGGATTTGCTTTTTAAGGACAGGTCTCATGTATCCCAGGCTAGCCTCAGACTCTCCTCACACTCGCTATGGAAGGAGGCTGGCCTTACATGCCTGACCTTCCTCCCTCTACCTTCACAATGCTAGGATTTTAAGACATGCACCACCATATCTAGCTGCTTTTTTGTTTTGTTTTGTTTTTTGTTTGTTTCTCAAGACAGGGTTTCTCTGTGTAGCTCTGGCTGTCTTGAAACTCACCCTATAGACCAGGCTGGGCCTCAAACTCAGAGATTCCTGTCTGTGCCTCCCGAGTGTTGAGATCAAAGGTGTGTGTCACCACTGCCTGGCATGTACTCATGTATGTGTGTGTATGTATGTATGTATGTATGTATGTATGTATGTATGTATGCATGCATGTATTCATTTATTTAGTACAGGGTCTCATCATGTATCCCAGGCCTGTTCCCAGCTGTCAGTGCCCCTGGTTCATTTTCCTGAAGGTTGGGATTGTAGGCTTCCATCACTATATCCAGCTAAATAATTTTATTTTGTTTTGAGACAAAGTCTTATCAGGTAGCCCTGACGGGCCTGCTTCTGTCTCCAAGTGCTGGGATCTGCCTCCAAGGGTGTGCCCCACCCCACAGCCAGTCAAGCATTTTTAAAGAAGGGAAAATATTGGACAAAATTATTTCCCCTAATGGCAGCATTAGGGGACAAAGCCATTTCCACTATTCCTGGTGTGAGTTCCAGTCATTCTACCCTCTCATAAGCCCTTCTTTGAGCATGTCCTGGTTGGCCTCATCCTTCAGGGATGACAAGAGGACAGAAGCACCTGCAAAAGCATCCTTTTCTACTGGACAGGTGGCAGAGTCAGCATGTGTCCCCAGGAAGAGTGGGCATTTCACCGTACGCCTTGTAGTTAGCTGGCCCTTTTCAAGTTTTGATTTATGTTGTGTATGCATGCCCACAGTTGTTCACACATGTCACAGCAGGCATGTGGAGGTCAGAGGGCAACTTTGTGGAGTCAGTTCTGTCCTTCGTCCATGTCAGTCCCAGGGATCAAACTCAGATGATGGGGCTTGGTAAGTGTCTTTACCTGGTGAACCATCTCATGGCCCCTTAGCTACCTCTTTTATGACCCCAAGTCTCTGCACGTATAGACCGCTCTCATCCTGGCTTCCCACTGCCTTTCTCGGTTGTTGTGGCCTGCAGTTGCCAGGCAAGCCTGCTTTTACTGATGACTGTCAGCCCCTCCCTTAGGAAGCCAGGGCATGCTCTCATTTTTTCCAGCTGTCTTCTCAGTCTGATTTAATGGATATACAGGGACTGATGACACATCAGCATGGGATCTTCCTTTTGCTTCTTGGGTAATTGTCCTATTAACAGCTGTCCCAGGCAAAGAGAAGGGGGAGGGCTTAAGGGAGGGAGGAGGGTGCTTTCCCTGGTGAAGAACACACCCTAGATTTTACAAGGTTAACCAGCAGGTTCCGGGAAGGAGCCTTTGCACCTGCTCAGACTTGATCTGGAACTCTAGACAGAGTGGAGACTGGCTTTTGGTCTGTTCTCCCAACACTGCATATTAAATATCCCTAATGCTTGCACCCTGCCAGGCCAAAGTTGCCTGCTGTTACGACTGAGGTCGTCTGTATTGGTTGATCTCAGCAAATTTTGAACTTTTTTTTTTTTTAAATTCTTCTTTTTCTTGCTACTGAGAAGCAAGCAGGTTCAAATACTCTGTCCCTTTTTGGGTAATGCTGGGAATAAAATCCAGGGCCTTTGGCATGTAAAGTATGTGCATACTCTACCGTTCCTCAGCCATAACATCTAACACAGTCTAACTCCACAACAGTTTCTGATCTCTCTTTTTCACTTTCAGTTTACATACAAATAATTATTATACACATTCATATAGTGTTGGGTGGTAAAACAAAAAATGATCAGGGCAGTGTAGAAAAATCCAAAAGTTATCTCCAAAACTCTCTCACCCTCTCCATCTGGAGCCTCTCTTCTCAGTGCCTGCCACTCCCCTGACATCTGGGACCCCAGAGGGAGGGAAGGGGAAGAGGAAGGTAGTCACTGCTATTCTGTGATACTCAGCAGTTATTAAACGTGACAAAACACGGCCAGCTGTGGTTGCACAGTCTTTGGGAGGCAGAGGCAAGTGAATCTTTGTGAGTGTAAGGCCAGCCTGTCTCAAAATAAATAAAATAAAGTGACCAAATAATGACGGTGGTGGCAGCCACTTGTGAGGCTGAAGCAGAAGGGTCACATGTCTCCAGAAGGAGTCTGGGTGACACAGAAGTTACCTGCATTCAGAAGCTGAAATTGGGGGAATTACTGATTGTTCCAGGCTAGCGCAGGGTACCTATGGAGCCCTTGATTCAAAAATCCATAGGTGGGTTGGCAAAATGACTCAGCAGGTAAGAGCACTGGCTGCTAAGCCTGATGACACAAGTTTCATCTCTGCGATCCGCATGGTGAAAGGAGACAATGTCCTCCTGAACCCTCCTCACACACGTGTTCTTGCGTATGTGTGAGTGAGTAAGCACACACAAGGAAATGTCATTCAATTTTTCTTAAAGAAGCCAAAGAAATAAACAAAAATGATCTTGTCAAGCCTGGCAGTGCTGCTTGGGAGACTGAGCCAGGAAGATAACAAGTTCAAGGTCTATGTCAGCTGCAGAGTGAGTTCAAGGCCAGTCTGGGCAACTTAATGAGACCCTGTCTCAAAAAAGAAAGCAGAAAGAGGGTTAGGGATATAGATCAGTGGTAGTTGTCTAGCATATTCGACACCCTGAGTTCAACCCCTGGTACTACAACTGAAACTCAGAATTTGACACTGTTCACTCCTATGATTTTGTTGTTGTTGTTGTGTAGCTCTGGCTTTGTAGAGCAGATTGGCCTTGAACTCAGAGGAATACTGGCATTAAAGGCATGCGCCCAGCTTACTCCTATGATTTGTTCTTAAATATCTTCAAGTTCTTGATTGACTTTGTGGTTAATAGTTACAGTTACATCTAAATCTCTCCCCTCTCCCATCCCCCAGAGTCAAGGTTTCTCTGTGTATCCCTGACTGTCCTGGAACTTGCTCTGTAGACCAGGCTAGCCTTATGCTTGGTCTCTGCCTCCCCAGTGCTGGGTTTAAAGGTATTCACCATTACCACCCAGCTCCAGATCTCTTTCTTAGTGCAATATTTGTATTTATTTTTTTTTGAGAATTTCATATATATTGTGCTGGCTAGTTTTATGTCGACTTGACACAAGCTGGAATCATCAGAGAGGAGCGAGCCTTAATTGAGAAAATGCCTCTAGAAGATCAGGCTGTGGGCAAGCCTGTAGGGCATTTTCTTAATTATTGATTGCTGTGGGAGGGCCCAGCCCACTGTGGGTGGGGCCACCCCAGGCTGGTGGTCCTGGTTCTAATAAAAGCAGGCTGGCAATCTAAGGGGAGCAAGCTAAGGGGAGCAAGGTGGTAAGTCGACCTCCATGGCCTCTGTCTGCATCAGCTTCTGCTTCCAGATTCCTGCCCTGTGAGTTTCTGCCCTGACTTCCTTCAGTGATATGGAAGAGTAAGCTAAATAAACCCTTTCCTTCTCAAGTTGCTTTGGTCATGGTGTTTCATCATAGCAATAGAATAGAAACCCTAAGGTGTGTGTGTGTGTGTGTGTGTGTGTGTGTGTGTGTGTAAAATGTGTTTCATCACAACAATAGAAGAGAAACCCTAAGGTGTGTGTGTGTGTGTGTGTGTGTGTGTGTGTGTGTGTGTGTGTGTGTAAAATGTATTTTGAACATATCCAACTCTCCCAGAACCCTTCCCTCCTCAGTTCTCTTCGTCCACCTTCATGTGGGTTCTGTGAATGCAATTGGAGTTGTCAGGCTTGCATCAGCAGGTGGCAAGTCTTTACCCAATAAACCATCTTGTTCCCCCAACTCTTTTTGAGACAAGGTCTCAGCCAGATGTGGTGGTCAATCCTGTAATCCCTGCCCTTGGGAAGCTAAAGCAAAGGAATAGATATCAAAGGATAGATGGGATGGATGGGATGGACAGACAGCAAAACATTGAATTGGGGCTCAAGGCTGGGTGTTAATGGCGCATGACTTTAATATCAGCACTCAGGAGGCAGAGGCAGGTGGATCTCTGTGAGTTCGAGGCCAGCCTGTTCTACAGAGCAAGTTCCAGGACAGGTTCCAAAACAATGCAGGGAAACCCTGTCTCGAAAAACAAACAAACAAATGAAAAGCAGAAACTGACTAGGGAAGTTGAGACAGTCGGTTGGAATTAGCAATTAAGCATTCTCTGTGTGGATTAGCTTCCTGTAGCTGGACTTGTGGCTCCTCTTTCCCACTGCAGGCCACCCCCCCTTTTTTTTTTTCTTGTGAGACAGGATCTCACTTCGTAGCTCTGGAACTCTCTTTATAGACCAGGCTGGGCTCTGGAGAGCTGGAATAAATGTCCTGGGCCACCATGCTGCCCTGTAGACATTTTTGTATCACAGCAGTAAGTAACCTCTGCTGGGAACAGTTTGCCTTCTAGCTGCTCTTGAGGGCACAGTGGTTTCACTCTTGGACTGTTTTTACTGTTCTCTCCCTCCCTGTCAGAATTCTGGGTCAAGCATCCCAGCCCAAAGATGAGGGAGGACACTTGACATAGGCACTCTTGGGTCTGAAGGGGAGGGCGTCTCGGCTTTCACAGCCACCTTCTCAGTGACCTCAAAGGCACATGAGGATTGGAGGACACTTGACATGAGCACGCTTGGGTCTGAAGCAGGGTGGATCTTAGCTTTCACAGCCACCTTTTCAGTGACCTCGAACAGCACATGACACTTCACCAGGGTATTGTATATTACAATGCCATTCCATACTACTATGCAGGTTGTCATCTTTTTCTTCCCTTGTATGTGAGACAAGATAAGTTCTCTCTATATAGCTGAGGCTGCCCCTGAACTATCTTCCAGTCATCCTACCATACTCTGAGATTAGAGTTGTGGGCTACTGTAGCTGGCTCCAGTTTCTCCTTTAAGAAAATATTTACCTAGTTTTTTTTTTCTTTCTTTCTAGCTTCTCTCTCTCTCTCTCTCTCTCTCTCTCTCTCTCTCTCTCTCTCTCTCTCTCTCTCTCTCTCATTTTTAAAGATAGGGTTTCTCTGTATTGCTTTGTAGCCTGTCCTGGAACTCACTCTGTAGACCAGGCTAGCCTCGAACTCACAGAGATCCATCTGCCTCTGCCTCCCGAGTCCTGGGATTAAAGGTATGCACCACCAATGTCCAGCTTTCTTTTATTTTTGAGATTACCATTTCTAACATTTCTCCCTGCCTGTTCCTCCCTCCAAACCTTCCCATATACCCTTCATTGATCTTTTTTCAAATTCTTGACCTCTTTTTTCATTAGTTGCTGTTACATACATACATACATACATACATATATCCATATGCATTCCTAAATATACCATGCTCAGTCTGTACAATGTTACTTGTATGTATATTTTCAGGGCTGTCCATTTGGAACTGGACAAACAATTGTACTCTTCCCTAAAGAAAACTATTTTTTTCCCCACACTCAGAATTTCTGAGCTGCCTATAGTTCTTTGTGTAGGGCTGAGGTCTTATAGGCTTTCTCCCATCTTTTTTTGCATGCCTATTGGTATTGCTCTTGTTCGGCTACAAGAAAAATACATTTACTTTTAATAAAACAAATAAACCATTTTCGTCACAAATGCTACTGCACACTGAGGGCCAATATCCCATTGATTTGTGTTTGCCACATGTGAATTGGTACACCTGTTGGAGCCCAGAAGAACCTTTCCCAACACTGACATCATACATTTGGTTCCACCAACCACCAAGGCATAGCAGCCACACAGTGGGAGAGTGCCTGAGTGTAGACAGAAGCAATCTTCAACATCCTGCTGGTGATGGAGTTTCCACCTGGTACCATTGAACTGCTGACACCTGGCACAATGGAACCACCTCCTCCAAGGCCTCTGCCCTCTCCATGCTATTTATTGTCCTTCATGGTGGTGGCTAAAAAAGGTACTCTGTTTCTGACATTTTGAGACACCAGATTACTACGTTCTTGGCAGAGATGTGGAAGAGGCGTTTGTTCTGACTGGGAAGGACTTCTGTGTTGAGTATCAGCTTGCTGAAGTCACATTGCTGGGTTCCAGGGAGACCAGGGTAGCCATCTTCCCAAACTGGGTCACTACCATTGGGATGTAGTTACTAAAGTTTGTACAGAACTCCCATTGAGAACCCCTTTCTCTCATCCCTGTACACCACTGCTGTCTTCTGTTTGGATACTACCAGAGGTTTACATCCCATGGTTCCACCCTTCAGTGGAGTCTGGTTCAGAGAAATCACCACCTCCTCAAGGAGAGCGAACTGTGTTCTACCCATGGGTAAAGGACCCTGAGCTTGCACAGGATAGGGGATGATGGGTCATGGTGGGATGCAGCCTGCAAGCCCTCTATCCTTTTTTTCACTAATAGCAGTATTTACCTTCATGGTTTTAATAATTTAGCAACTAAAAAAATGGTTTGTTTTCTTGTAGCATAGCATATCCTCTTTCAAAGTGTGAAAATTAATTCTTGACTATATTATCAGAATTTTAGGACAAAAGCTTGGGCTCTGGCAGCCCTAACAAGCCAGGCTCTTGGATCCATCCCAATATGTCAGTTAAAGAGAAGAGTGTATTAGTTACTTTTCCATGGCTGTGATAAAACACCATGACCAAGGCAACTTATATGAGGATTTGGGGCATATAGTTCCAGAGGGCTGAGTCCCTTATCCTCATAGCAGGGAGGTGTGACAACAGGCAGGCATGACAAGTAGAGCTGGAGACTGAGAGCTGAATGATCAGGTCTCTAACAGCAAACAGCAAATATAGTGAATTTGAAATGGAAAGTCTTCTGAAACCTCAAAGCCCACCCAGTGACATACTTCCTCCAGAAAGGCCACACCTCCTAGGCCTATGCACACAGATTTCAACTGGGGACCAAATATTCAAATGTCTGTCTCATTCAAACCATTGCAAACAATGGTGAAAAGCAAAGAAATTTCATCGAAGTGGCTTATTGGAAAGAGGAACAAGTCAAAGAATCCAGCAAAACCGAGTTTCTCTTCAGAGTGCTAACATAAGCTCCAGATCACTGGTTCTCAACCTGGGGGTGTCGCCCCCTTTAGGGGTCAAATGGCCCTTTCACAAGGGTCACCTAAGACCATCAGAAAGCAGATATTCACATTACGATTTATGATTAGCAAAATTACAGCTATAAAATAGCAAGGAAAATAATTTTATGGTTGGGGGTCACCACAACATGAGGAACTAACTGTATTAAAGAGTTGCAGCATTAGGAAGGTTGGGAACCACTGCATTAGATTTAAACAGGGAAGAGCTGAGAAAATAGGCAAGAGGCATGCATAATGAAGCAATCACTACTTCAGTTCTGGCTCTGCAAAGTGGCCTAAAGAACTGATTATTTTCAAAGCCCGGGAACAGTCTAGATTCATGGGTTCTCTTGCTTCCGGGTACACAGCCTTATCAACACAGAGAACTGCTCCCATTTGATTAGTTATCTGACTGGAGCACATTTTAGGGGTCTGGAAGGGGGCATTTAACAACCGATAAGATGACTAAACAAGATAGATACAAAGTGGAGAGACTCTAGGCTTTTATTCTGCTTTTAATGACAATTATCTTGTGAGGCCGAGAGAGGAACTTGGCTTAAAAAAAAAAAAAAAAATCAAAAGTAGTTTCAAAAGCCCATAATAATTGATTTACTAATTTATTTTTGACTTTTTGGGACAGGGTTTCTCATTGGAGCCTGTACTGGAACTCGCTCTGTTGATCACGCTGGCCTTGAACTCACAGAGATCTGTCTGCCTCTGCCTCCTGAGTGCTGGGATTAAAGACATGCACCACCACCTGTCTATTCCGCTCTTCCCTTTTAAGAAGGGTTAGTTAGGGACTGAATTTAGGGGCTTGTCATTTTCTGTTTATTAGATTTTTTTCCCCCTTTTTTTTTTTTTTCTCACTTTTCTGGTTGTTTTTAGATAGGCTGTTGCTATGCAGCCCTCATTGGCGCGAATTAAATTCATGCATAAACTAGCTGCTCTAAAACTTGCAGTGACCCCTCTGCTTTCTGAGTGCTGGGATGACACCCAGCCTGTGCTCTTAGCCCCATCTGGGCCTTGAGCGTGTTAGGAATTCACTCTAGCTGAAATTGATGAAATGCACCCAAAATACAGTACTTGGGAGGCTGAAACAGGAGGCTTGCCTTACATTCCAGGACTACCTGGGGCTATGGAACGAGAACCTGTCTCAGAAAATAAAGCAAAACAAACCACTGTACTCTCAGAATGCTTCTATTTTACTGGTATCTTCAAATTACAGGCTCTATACCTGCTTGGTTTCCTTTTCCCTTGTTAGTTTTTGTTTATCCGAGCAGTTTGATCACAATGCCTCTGGCATGCTAGGTAAGTACTCTAGGTAAATACTCTATCACCAAGTATCCTGGTACTCCTTTTATTTTTATTTTTTTCTTTTTTAAAATAGGGTCTATATGTAGTTCTGGATGTTCTGGAACTCTCTATGTAGACCAGGCTGTCCTTGAACTCAGAGAGATTTGCTTGCCTCTGCCTCCTAAGAGTGCTGGAATTGAAGGCATGGGTCACTATCACTGGCTACCCTGTTGTTTTGAAGACCCAACAGTTAATACACAAATTTCTCATCTCATAGGGTTTATATTCTAGTTATTTATTAGGACACATTAAAATGATGACTAAGTAAAGCAGTCTTTGAAACTAGCTCAAAATAATTTAACTTAAAAAAAGAGGTATATAGTAGTTTAGTAATTTGCATGGATCAGCTGGAAAGATGCTGGTATGCATTTATATCGGTTAAAGTGCTTTATAACTCTATGAACCTCTCCAAATTCACGCACAGCATGAACTCATCTGATGTGTTATCGGCTGGCCTTGTCTTTAATTACACAAGGACAATAAGCAACGAACTGCCAACTAGATTATGGTCTCTTAAAAACAAGAACTCAGTTGGCACCTCACCTCTGTCCCACAGCTGGGATCAACACAGTACAAATTCCAATTCAATGATTTCCTAAATATGGTCTTGGACCTGCTGCATTAGAATTACTCAAGAGGGCATGTTATCAGGCTCCTACCCCATGGCTACTGAACAAGAATCTCTCAGGGGCTTTGGAATTTGGAATCTAACAAATGTTGAGAGCATAGTAAATTTGAGTCACAAAAAATGGTTTGGTGGTATTGGTGTATGGGATTGGAGAACTCCGACAACTAAGGAACGTTCCTGAAAAGCAAAAACTAAGCTGTGTATGAGGTTAGAGGAGGGGGAGGGGCTTTCGGGGATTCCTTTGATGACAAAAATGGTTACTATGTCCCACCTTTCACACTACCAACATCCCTCTGCAGCCACAACAATCTGTCTGCCGGGCAGTTTCCGCCACTTGACTGTTGTCTGGGCTACAAGATACCACCCTTCCTGCCCGATCCAGGTTACTACATCAGGCCCTAAGGCAAAGGTGGGGGGGGGGCACGGGTTTCCGTTGCCAGTACCCAAGATGGCTACACGAGCGTCGCCACCACGAGAACCACATGCTCTGTTCTCCGCCTCGGCCTCTTTAGGTCTCACTGGACTTTTGCAAGTCACCGTGGGAACCCGTCAGGACCGAATTCCGGGCTTGGGCGGCAACACTCCTTTCTCTGCCTTAAAAGACCTCATTCCTAGACAAACAATGCACCAGAAGCCCCTAATTTACAGCACCACCCGCCTTCGACGCGCGGCGGAGAGGTTCGGAATGCCGGACACCAGGGCCTTCGCCCCACTCATTGGTGGGCGCAGGCCGCGGGGCGGGCCTGCGCACTCATTGGACTGCTCTTCACGTCAGTCTCGGGAAAACGGGGCCGAGGAGGCGGAGACAGCGCTCGGCTATTGGGTTCTCTTTGCTGTCAATCAAAGCGACATCCGGTGACGGCGCAGGTTGCGGCTAGCTGATTGGAGCGACTGTTTCTGGGGTGCCATGGAGGGCGGGTCTTCGAGTGCAGTGGAAGGAGGGGGCGGGGAGGGAAGCCGAGGCTGGGCGCTCCAGGCCGGCCGGAGGTGGCGGCGGCGGCGGCGGCGGCGGCGGCAGCGGCAGCGAGGCCGGGACTCGGGCTGAGGGCCTGCTGTGGCGACAGCGGTGGGCTGCGACATCAGCAGTGGGTACCTGACACATTTCCTTTCCTGACGAGAGAGCCGCGGCGCCACAGGGTCGAAGCTCGTGGGATGAGGGGCGGCGAGATGCGGTTGAGGGGCGGGAGGCAGGACGCGGGAGGCCGAGCGGGGGTCCCAGTGCGACTCGGGCTCTGCACACGGCAGGAAGGAAAAGCGGGGCCGAAAAGAAAGCTCGTCCCTGGGTGGGCTGGGCTGAGCGGGGCCCAGGGCATGGGAGGGCGTGGTGAGGCTGCACTGGAGTGGGGTGGGGCCTCGGGAGCGGAGGGCGGGGTGAGGCTCGCTTTTAAGGGTGGGTCAAGGCCAGGAAAGTAGCACTTGTCGCTTGGTGTCCCAGAAAGCCAGGAGCCGAGGCGTCGACCGTGGGCATGGCAGCTTGGTCCCAGCCAGACTCGGGTATGGGGCAGGGTGGGACCGGACTCGGGCCAGGGTGCTCTCTGGCCTTCTTGGCTTTTGAGAACTTTTGTCCACTCTCTCAAACTTAATTGGCACTTTGGGAAGTTTTAGTAATAAATAGCGCGAGGACGGGCGAGTATCTGAAGCAGAGATGTTTACTCAACCGAATGAGGGTATTCGTGGGTGTATTTGCCTCCTACGGGTAGGTCCCACTTCACCTTTGGGGTGAAGTTGAAGTGGGTTTCAACCCAGGAGTTGGTTTATCGGATTACCGAAAGCTCAAAAGTAGAAACCAGAAACGGAAAGGCAAATTTACCTTCTCCCCAGTTGGCAACTTAGGTTGAGAACTTGGCCATATCCTTTTGCTTTGGCCCAGAAGGTCATGCGAATAAAGGTAAAACCTGTGAATTCAAATTCCGGATAGAGCAAGGGGCCCACCTTCCTCCACTGCCCTCCTGCTCCCTCCCTCCTTTCTTTCTTCTTTTTTGCCATACTAGAGATTGAACCAGGGCGTCTTAATTAGGCTCCAAATGGTCGTATCCTTGCCCTTTAAATTGTTTTCTTGTTTACTATCAAAATGGTCTAATTTTGTCTAGGCTGGTCTTATACTCCTGATCATCATGCTTCAGCTTTTTTTTTTTTTAAATGCAAAAATGACAGGAAAGGGAAATTAGATTTCAAAGTTGGAAAAACAAACAAAAAAAGCATTTTTCTTTGTGTGTAGTGAGGGCCTGAACATGCCCATTCACTTTTCATGTGTCTCCCGTGTCTCCCATCAATAATATCTCCCTCTTTTGAGTTGTAAGGGACAATGATATGGAAAAACAATTTTTTTTTTAAGATAGGAAATGGGCTTCTTGTGCTAAAATTAGAAACTGGGTAATGTGTTCTATTAGGAGTGTTGGTAAATTAGACAAAATGCAAGGTATTTTGAATGCTATGTGCAGTGTCTGCTTCTTCTTTGAAAGCTACTTAAAAAAAAATAACAAATACAGCATTTAGTAACTGAGAGTGTTCCAGTCCTCTTTTCGTGTTGGCACAACAGGTTTGATTCTGTTGTTTTCCTTGTAAAAGTAGCCTTTTAATGTGTTTCCTACCTTCTCCCTGAAGGTTCTTACCCTGATCATGATGTAAAGGGTATGGAATCTTATCTTGTTGCTCTTCTGATTTCCATTTCAGGTTTCTCTGGAAACCCCCCTGGTAAGTGCAGAGGAGGCGGGACACTCTGACCCAAGACAAAGACCTGTAGCTCCAGCCAAAGAAAATCAACTCTAGGAAGGAGAAGGAAAGAAAGACAGACAGAAAGAAATTCATCTGCTGTGTCTGCGAACAGCCTGCAGTGGGATCTACGTAGTGGGATCTGCAGAGGACAGCTAATGTGAGTGAGGAAGTGACTGACTGTGGGCCTGGAGGGCCTGGACTGGGCTGGGAACAGCTGAACTTTGAGAGGTGAGGTGAGGTGTCAGGAAGGGAAACCTGAATGTGGTCTACAGTGTGGCTTTTGCTCCACAGGCTGTGCTTTCCTCTGGGGCCATCGGGGAGCTCAGCTTCTGTGTTGTGCCAGGGTGGGTTACAGGGTCTCGCACTGAGGAGGGTAACCTGCCGGCTGGAGTGGCAGAGAGAGCAGTGGCCTTGACTTGTCTTGTGGAAGATTTAAAAACAAAAAAGCATAAACATTCTGGTCCTTCAGCAATGCTTTCTCTGAAGAAATACTTAACGGAAGGACTGCTCCAGTTCACCATTCTGCTGAGTCTGATTGGGGTTCGGGTGGACGTGGATACTTACCTGACCTCACAGCTCCCCCCACTCCGGGAGATCATCCTGGGGCCCAGCTCTGCCTATACTCAGACCCAGTTCCACAACCTGAGGAATACCTTGGATGGCTATGGTATCCACCCCAAGAGCATAGACCTGGACAATTACTTCACTGCCCGGCGACTCCTCAGTCAGGTGAGGGCCCTGGATAGGTTCCAGGTGCCTACCACTGAGGTAAATGCTTGGCTGGTTCACCGTGACCCGGAGGGGTCTGTCTCTGGCAGCCAGCCCAACTCAGGCCTTGCCCTCGAGAGTTCCAGTGGCCTTCAAGACGTGACAGTCCCAGACAACGGGGTGAGAGAGAGCGAGACGGAGCAGGGATTCAGTGAAGATTTGGAGGATTTGGGGGCTGTGGCCCCTCCTGTTGGTGGAGACTTAACCAAAGAGGTTAGTGGCCCTGTGGCGGCTGGTGGGCCTGGGGTTGGGAAGGAGTGGGCTAGTTCTGAAGGTTTGTTAATTCTACTCCGAGTGCTTTAAGGAATCAAATAGATTGGCGTCAGGGGTTTGGACTGCTGCTCTGCTTGGATAGGATTGGGCTGAGTTGTCTGACTTCAGGGCTGGGAGCTGGGAGCATGTCTATGTTTTGAAGAGTTGACCCACCTCTGAGTGTACTGTCAGGGCAGTACACTAGACCATACCAAGGTTTTTAGTGCTTAGATTTCCGTATGACTGCTGACAGCTTTAGGAGGGGGAGGGCCATGTTTTGGGCTTTGATCTAGTGTATATTGTTGCTAAGACACATACTGTGTGCTTGGTCTCTCTTGTCTTGTTACATGCCCCCCCTCCCCCATACATGTTAACTCTCCTGGGCTTGAGCCAAGGGGCAGACTTGGATAGTTATTCTTGGCCAAGAGAAGCCAAGGCTCCCATTCTTTGCTAAAGGGCGGCTGCAGGGAATAGAACAGAAAAGGCTAGAAGCTAGAAGAGAACTGTACTCTTCTCAGGTCAGCTTGTTCTGAGCTGTTAGAGGTGACAAACTTCTGGGTATGAAAGGATGCAGTTCCTTCCCTTTAATGATGCAAATGGCTACTGCTGGCCCTGTCTGACCTAAGTAGTGAAACAAGCTCTAGGAGCTCAAAAGGCCCACTGCTCTAGGAACTGAGCTGAAAGGTTGGCTGGCTGCAAAGCTTGACTCCTGCCCATCATCTCAGACCACATTTTGTCTCCCTTTATTAAATCTGTTCATTATCTCAGTTTCTTACTAGTGACAGACAGAGAATAGGGCCCTCATTTGGGGGTGATTTTATTTATGTGTCACATACATATATGGATTTTTTTCCCACAGCTGTGGGAGGGATGCTCCTGGCACCTGATAGGCAAGGCCAGGGATGCTGTTGACTGTCTTAAATAGCACAGGGCAGCCTCAGACTACATAGTGATTGAGATTGGAAAAGCCGCTCAGTTCAGCTAGCTCTTAGTGGATCTGCGTGAGAAAGGCTAGGATTGTCTGACTGTGAGGGTCAGCAGCATTTTTTTTTGCCTATCAAGGCCTTTTGTCTTAGATTCTTTAAAATTTTATATTTGAGATGGTCTGGCTGTCTTGGATCTTGCTGTGTCGACCAGGGTAGCCGTGAACTTGTGACCTCCTCCTGCCTTTACCTCTGCCTCCTAGATACTGATATTGTAGGCATGTTCTGTGTTTGGCGTAGTCTTAGGTTCTTGCAGTGTCACTTGGAGTGTCACCTTTTTTCTGCTTCTCCTTATCCTGTCTTTTTTTTCAAATGGACTTCTGGAATCCAGTGACCTGAAGAAACCCTGATCCTGCCCCTGCCCCAAGTGGCATGGGTCAGGTCTCCTTCCCCTGAGCAGTCTATGGGTTTAGTCTGATACTGTCCTGTCCTTCAGGGAGGTTTTGGGGATATAGAATGTTTTGGATGTAACTGGGTGTGTTGGCAGAATGGGATGGAACTTGGTATTTGCTCCTGTTTCTTGACCATAAAGAAGGTTGGTTTTGCTTATCCCTAGGCCTTTGCCACTCCTTTTGGGAAGTTGAGTGGTTTACACTTTAGGGAACCCAGGCTGGGGAGGAGGGAAGGGAGGATTATGATGTGCCTAGAACAACATTTCCTCAGTAACTCAGGGATAAAAATACCCAGGTCCAGAGCATGTGACAGGCACTGCTGGAGCTGGTATTATCCCTGGGGTGGAAGTACTCCTGCTGCCAGGCCTGTTCTATGGACAGCCATAGCTTAGGTCCTTGTCAGGGATAGGATTCCCCTCCAGGTTGGCACCCTGCCCAGAGCAAGGGGTGGCCTGTTTACAGCTCTTCCTGGGCAAGAAGCAGGCTGTAGCCAAGGGAGGACATACTGTCTCTCTGGCCTGACCTTAGGCTCTGGGGGAGTAGTGAAGAGAAAGCTGTTTGCCCTGATAGAGCAATTCAGGAGGCACAAGTATGATTTCAAGTTCCCGTACTGCCAGGTTTTACCCCCTCTCCTGTTAGGAAAGGTATTAGTCAGGATTGGACACCAAATGCTCCCCCCCTTCTTGATCACCCCACCACAAATTGTTCTTTGAAAAAACTAACATGAAAGGGTAACTGGCATATTTGGGGCCAGGGTGGTGCGCAGCACCTGTCTCTCTAAGGCTAGACTTCAGAATCGTGTGTTTTCCACCTTTTGTTAGGGGCTAGGCCTGGCCTGCACTGACATGCTGCATGTATATAATAAAATAATTGCTTTCCCTTTCCTCCAGTCTGGCTTGTTTTAGGGTGACAAAGCTCCTGGAGTTTTTTTTTTTTTGTTTGTTTTTTTTTTTTTTTTTTTTTTTAGCTTGGGTGCCCTGGGTTCTATCCCTAGCCTTGAGGACTGGCCACAACCTTCTGAAGGAATGGGAAAACTCCTACTTCCCAGCAAAGAATTTAGTTTCTCAGTGAAGCTTCTGGAGGAGTGTCTGCTCAGTCACAGGAGTGGGCTCGAAGAGCAGGATGCGACAGGAGGGAGGGAGGGAGGACAGTGGCACCCCTTCCCCCAGGACTCTCACTGCACCACCCCAGCTGATTGACTGGGCTGGGTGGGGCTGCCCGCCCCTGGGTGCATCTCCTCAAGGAGACGGAGGCGGCCCAGGGATGGGCCGGTTCCTTGCGGCAGCTTCTCCAGCTGTCCTGGTGCAGAGATTGGTTCCCTTCTGCAGCTAGGTAACAGGCGGTGGGAGGGGATTGGCTCCTTCCGCATCTCCAGCGGAGTCTTGGGGGAGGAGATTGGCTCCCGGCGCAGCCTAGGTAACGACAGTGGGAGGAGATTGGCTCTTTCCGCAGCCCCAGCTGCTGACCTGGGGGAGGGGATTGGCTCTCTGCAGCCTCAGCAGTGACCTGCGGGATGGGAGGGGGAGGGGATTGGCTCCTTGCGGCAGCCTAGGTAACAAGTTTGGGGGGCGTGGGGAGGGGGAGAGGGAGGAGCGGGAGGACAGGCCCAGGAGGTAGCTGGCTTTCCTCTGCAGCGTGAGCACGGAGCATGGGGTGGGAGTCCCGACTCACTGCAGCCTCTGCGGTGAGCTCAGGGTGGGGGCTGCTGGGCGCCTGAGTGGAACTGGGGTTGTGAGGTGGGAGGGGGCTGCTCCAGGATGGAGGACGGGGGCTGGGCTGGGCTGCCCAGGCAGCAGCACGGGCGGGGCACCTTCCTCGGGCCCCTCGGAGCTACCAAGGGGCCACCCTTCCAGCCTGGTGTGCTTCCTGCAAGCCACGAGCTCCTTGCAGCCCCCTGTCCGGCTTACCGGCACTGGCTGCCCTGGGGCTCCTCTCGCAGACCATGACCCGCCTGGACCGCAGCTCTCACAGTGGTGGGGGCCATGCCAAAGACAGGCCTCTTAACTCTTGGCTGGCTGGCCACCGGGTGGCCCAGCCCCCCTCTGCTCCTGGGTCCAGGGCTTCTGTTCAGGTTGGTGAATGGTGAGAGACTCAAGGGAGAGGTACATGTGGGAGGTTTTAGGGGTCTTAGGATGGGGTAGGTGGTGGTAGGAAAGAGAACAGCCCTGCTTGGGGGAAGGGAGGTGGATCTTGTTTAAAGATACTTTTCAGTGGAAAGTGTGCTTTTAAATCTCCGAATAGAAGGCAGCACTTCCAGATCTCTTCAGACTTGTTGGGAAGACTTCTAAAGGGAAAGTTCAAATGGCTCTATTGGGGTTCTGTGGGGGGTGACAGTTGGTGCAGGAACTGTCTAGGAGCCACAGAACAAAGTGGAAGGAGGCATTTTAATGTTCAAGGTTGCAGTCAGAGCTCAGCAATGTTGAGAGTTATGTCCTTGAGTGGGTTGACTGATGGGGAGCTGGTGAGTTCAGGGGTGTGGTATGGGAGGGAGGGATGGAGGTAGCATTAGCGAAAGGGGATACAGTGAGATTGACCTGAGCAGGGGTGGAGTGTGTAGTGGGGATCATCTGACTGTCTGAGGTTCCCTTGGGATTGAGGCAGCTTGCTGGGATCAGTTGAATTCTGTCAGGGACAGATCTTAGGTGAGACTGGGCCTTTAATAGTTGTGGATGTTCAAGCTTACTCCAGCTGCCAGCCAGTGAAAGGGGAATGGCTGTAGGAAGGGCTGGAGACAGCCTGTCGTTGTCATTGGTTGCATCAGGTGGTTGGAAATGCAGGGATTTTCCTCTCCAGGCCACCCCACCCCTTTATGCAAATGCAGTGGCACCACAGGCTGATGCAAGTCTGGTCACTGCTGAGCAATTCCACAGGGCAGTTTGCCCTTGCTTGCCATGGTCACACAGTCTGTTTTCAGGGTCTCCAACTCTTAAAATGAGAGGGGTCTCTTGCTTCCTCATTCTAGTTAGAGGTGATGCAGCCCTGCGCTTTAGTCTGAGTAGGACTCTGGCCTACACCCTAAATCTGAAGACCTGTGTGACGTTAGATGTTAGTAGTTTTAGTTACTAGTGGCTCTTGTTTGGTGGAAGATTGCTTGGGAATGGACGAATGGAGCCTTACTGGTCAGAGGAAGCAAAGGAGAAAGGCTGACAGACACAGGCCTGGGTAGAGCCCCACCCAGGACTAACTGGAGTGTCACTAGGTGGGACCTTTGAGGCGGGGTAGGACAGGGAACTCTGTGGGGGCTACTTGAAAGCTAAAGACATTTTGGTCTGTCTTTCAGGATATAGATCTGATTGACATCCTTTGGCGACAGGATATTGATCTGGGGGCTGGGCGTGAGGTTTTTGACTACAGTCATCGCCAGAAGGAGCAAGATGTGGATAAGGAACTGCAAGATGGAGGAGAACGAGAGGACACCTGGGCAGGCGAGGGTGCAGAAGCTCTGGCCCGAGACCTGCTAGTAGATGGAGAGACTGGGGAGAGCTTCCCTGCACAGGTATTGCCACCTCCAACACTGCTCTCCCTGCCCCCCCAGACTCATCAGGCTGGAGCTCTTCCAGAATCTTGCTCTGGTGGAGAGTTGTGTTTTTGCGGTGGACCTGTAAAGGCACAGTGGCTGGGTTACAGGACGGGGGGAGGGGAGGAGCAATGAATTCAGAAGCACCAGGTCTCAGCCCTAGACATTGTAAACAGGCAGTGTCTAGCATTGTAGGACACTTCTGTCATCCCTGTGAGTTTGGGTCCCAGCTCCACCATTCAGAATGGCTAGGACACTGCAGACCTACAGTGGTTTTTGGAGCTTGTCTTGGAACTTGCTCTGCAGATAAGGCTGGCCTCGAACTCACAGGGATCTGCCTGCCTCCAGAGTGCTGAGATTAAAGGTGTGTGCCATCACCACCACCCGGCCTCTACAGCTGGTTTTGGAAAGAGATATCAGCCCTAGATAACCAGGACCTAGGCCAGTTAGACTTATAGTTGCTATTGCCACAGGTGCCTGGTGGGGAGGGTCAGACAGCCCTGTCCTTGGAAAAGTCTCTTAGGCTGCTGAAGGTCACCTGCCCCTTTGGAGAGAATGCTGAGGTGAGCAGGACAAGAGAGCCCACTGAGCAAATAGCACAACCTGAACAACATACACCTCTTAACTGTAGGGCCAGCTCTTGATTCTGATCTTAGCCTAGTTTCAGACGAGGAGACAGAGAGCTAAATGGTAAGTCACCAGTAAGAAAGCAAAAGGTGGCCTCCCCATACTTAAGCCTGTACTCTGCCTTAGTTTCCTGCAGACGTTTCCAGCATCACAGAAGCAGTGCCTAGTGAGAGTGAGTCCCCCACCCTTCAGAACAGCCTTCTATCTCCTCTTCTGACTGGGACAGAGTCACCATTTGATTTGGAACAGCAGTGGCAAGATCTCATGTCCATCATGGAAATGCAGGTATGATTGTCAGAAAAGCACAGCCTACAGGTTCTTGTGCAGGGTGCCCCAGCCTGCAGTCATGTGGTCCCTGGCAGATAACATTTTTCTCTGACTAGTCATTAGGAAAGTAGGGACACTTGAGGGATGACTCCAGGTGTCCCTTGGGGCTGGGTGGGATTGAGTTAAAACTCGGTGTGGAGCCTTCCAAGCAGAACTGTCTTAGAGTTGCACCTTCTCTTCCATTAGGCAGATAGGCGGCTGACAACTCTCACAGTGCTTTATAGTTGTTGGTGTCTCCCTTTGGCCTGCCAGCCATCTACTTAGCCCTGTGTTTTGTTTTGTTGTTTTTGCAATGCTGGGGATGGAGCCCAGGGTACCTGGTAGGCACATGCTCAGCACGTGCTCTACCACTGAGCTCCCTTTAGCCCTCAGTGGCTAAGTACAAGCAGTGGAAGGTCAGAAGTGTCTGGTGATCTGCTTGTGGTCACAGCAAGTTTTGCAGCAGGTTTTCTTACCTATGTTTGGATATGTTCGGTGTGTGTACTCCATTTCACTCCAAAATATGGGAATCTAGCCACACATGATCAGGAGCTGGTCACTCCTGCATTAGTGTGAAGCCCATAGTTAGGAACCCCCTGTGCCAAGCCTACTGCTGTAAGCTAGAGGATTTGCTGTCCAGTTTCTTCCTCTTTTGCCCAGGGAGCTGTGCATCAGTCGTGGGCCTGCAGGGTGAGTCTGCTTCTTTTGAATGCTGGTAAAATTCTCGTTCCCTTCCAGGCTATGGAAGTGAATACATCAGCAAGTGAAATTCTGTACAGTGCCCCTCCTGGAGACCCTCTTAGCACCAACTACAGCCTTGCGCCCAACACTCCTATCAATCAGAATGTCAGCCTGCATCAGGCGTCCCTGGGGGGCTGCAGCCAGGACTTCTCCCTCTTCAGCCCCGAGGTGGAGAGCCTACCTGTGGCCAGCAGCTCCACACTGCTTCCACTCGTCCCCAGCAACTCTACTAGCCTCAACTCCACCTTTGGCTCTACCAACCTAGCAGGGCTTTTCTTCCCATCCCAGCTCAATGGCACAGCCAATGATACATCAGGCCCTGAGCTGCCTGACCCCCTGGGGGGCCTGTTAGATGAAGCTATGCTGGATGAAATCAGCCTGATGGACCTGGCCATTGAGGAAGGCTTTAACCCGGTGCAGGCCTCCCAGCTTGAGGAGGAGTTTGACTCTGACTCAGGCCTCTCCTTGGATTCCAGCCATAGCCCTTCCTCCCTGAGCAGCTCTGAAGGCAGCTCTTCCTCCTCCTCCTCCTCTGCTTCCTCCTCTGCCTCTTCTTCCTTTTCTGAGGAAGGTGCTGTTGGTTACAGCTCTGACTCTGAGACCCTAGATCTAGAAGAGGCTGAGGGTGCAGTGGGCTACCAGCCGGAATACTCCAAGTTCTGCCGCATGAGCTACCAGGATCCTTCTCAGCTCTCTTGCCTTCCCTACTTAGAGCATGTGGGCCACAATCACACGTACAATATGGCACCCAGTGCCCTTGACTCTGCTGATCTGCCACCACCCAGCACCCTCAAGAAAGGTAGCAAGGAAAAGCAGGCTGACTTCCTGGACAAGCAGATGAGCCGAGATGAGCACAGAGCCCGAGCCATGAAGATTCCATTCACCAATGACAAAATCATCAACCTGCCTGTAGAGGAATTCAATGAGCTGCTGTCCAAATACCAGCTGAGCGAGGCTCAGCTGAGCCTCATCCGGGACATCCGGCGCCGGGGCAAGAACAAGATGGCCGCCCAGAACTGCCGAAAGCGAAAGCTGGATACCATCCTGAACCTAGAACGAGATGTGGAGGACTTGCAGCGAGACAAGGCCCGATTGCTCCGAGAAAAGGTTGAGTTCCTGCGGTCACTGCGACAGATGAAGCAGAAGGTCCAGAGCTTATACCAGGAGGTGTTTGGGCGGCTGCGGGATGAGAATGGGAGGCCCTACTCACCCAGTCAGTATGCACTTCAGTATGCTGGGGATGGCAGTGTCCTCCTCATTCCTCGCACGATGACTGACCAGCAGGCCCGGCGACAGGAGAGAAAGCCCAAGGACCGGAGGAAGTGAGCCTGGGGAGGCAGGGGGTGGACGCTCACTAAGACCGAAACTGGAGAAGGGCTGGGCCTGGACCTAACATTGGGGACTTAAATGCCTTCTTATCCAATATATCTTCTCAGATGGGATGACTGCGGGTCAGTGCACAGAAGAGGCGGGCGCAGGCGCTGTCTGGCTTAGCTTCCCCACTGGGAGTGGGTGGAAATGACCAGACTATTTGAGTGATTGGGGTCCCCAGCCCACTCCCTTCTTTCTCCCGAGGGAAGGGTGGTGTTGGCATGCGGAGGTAGAGGAGCTATGTGGAGTGAAGGCTGACAAAGGGAAAAGGAGAACGGAGAAAGTAGTGGAAAGTCTCATTTCTGGAAGAAAAGGAAATCCCCTAAAAATCAAAGCAGTCAGAAAAATGAGGGGGACTGTTAGGGGCTTTGGCCAGCATTGCAGGCAGTGGGTGTAAGAGACTCCTGTGAGCTTAAGTAAAGTTACTAGTGTGGAAACAGAGACAGGGTGGGGCCATGGAAGGGCTTTTTAACTGTTTCATGAACTCTGTCATCCCTGAAGGGGAAGAAACTCTTGGATGGCACCGATAATGTTTTAGTTACTGAAACAGGAAGCTGTAGGAAAGACCCAACACTGACTTGTTTTCAGGCTAGAGGAGGGCAGAGGGTATAGTGATAACGAGGCCTGTGTTGCGACAGCCCCAACATCAAGCATGTCACTCACTGCCCTGCCACAGCCATCTCCCTCCCTAGCTACCCAGGAGCTGAGGCTCCCACTGTCCTCATGAGAGCCTGCATGGAAATGCTGTACTCTTCCCACTCTCCTCCTCCTTTTTGTGGTACCCACCCTCACTAGCTGCCTATAGCTCTCTGGAGTGGGGTGCTATTCTGGCAGTACCGGAACTTGGCCTACAGCTTCCTCTGCAGGGGCTAAACAGAAGCAAGGTGATGGTATGGAGGGAGAAGCCAGCTCAGTGACCTGCAGGCACTGTTCAGCACAACATTGGGAAGTGAATCCTCCCTCAGGCCCTCTGCCTAAAACACCTGGGCTTGTCACTGGGGAAAACACAAACTTATAAACCCCAGCAACAAAACCTAGTCCTCTTAGAATTCCTTGCGCTTTGATTTTTTTTAGGGCGTGAGCCCTGTTTCACTTATAGGGCCTAGGATGCTTGTGTTGAGTAAAAAGGAGATGCCCCAATATTCAAAGCTGCTAAATGTTCTCTTTGCCATAAAGACTCCGTGTAACTGTGTAAACACTTGGGATTTTTCTCCTCTGTCCCGAGGTCTTGTCCTGTTTTTTGGGTTTCTTTCTAGGAAAATGAGAAGTGCATGAAAGGGGCTGGAGATGACCCTCTCTTAGACTTTGAGCTTCAGGCAGCTGCTTCATAGCCTGTTTAGCCTGGGCTCCTCAAGAACAGCCCTGGGGGAGGCAGTGAAGGGCAGCACCAAGGAAGCCAGATGGTTCCAGGGCCACAGTGTCTTTTTTTTTTTTTTTTTTTCAAATGTAACTTTGCCACTGCCATCCCCCACCCCCCTAGTCTTGGTCAGCTCTGGAGTACTGTCTGCCCCCCAACTAGCAGCAGGGGTGAGTCGGTGGGAGCACTGATTCTCCTCCCTCTACAGGGAGGAGTTTCCTAACAGCAGTAGGGATAGAAAGCGTGAGCCTGGGAGTGCTTTTTATAAATTATTTTCCTTGTAGATTTTATTTTTAATTTATCTCTGTGACCTGCCAGGGAGAGGAGAGAAAGAGAAATGCTGTGAGCACATGACAAAATAAAATAAAATAAAATGGATGATTCAGCTTAAGTGCAGTTTTTCTCCCCTTCTCCCCTTTTGAATTCAGACGAGAGTCCAGGAAACAGGCCCGCTAGGGAAAGATTGGCCATGTGTGGTTAAGGTAGAGCTCCCATGGGAAGGCGTGTGGAGGTGGACAAAGGGGAACGAAGAATCCTGCATTGAACTCCAGGCAGGTGCTGTGCCGCCTTCCTGCTTTATGGGTTGAGCCTTCTCAAAGGAAGCAGTCTACTTCCTTTTTCTTTTTTCTTTTTGGCATTCATTGCATTCCTTGAAGAGCTAAGATGAAGGTGGTATCACCTAGTTCTTAGCTGTCCACTTGCTACCTCTTTTAAAGCTTGACAGTGCTGTTAGTTCTCTAGTAGCTTTACCTGCAGGAGAGGCACAGAGCACTGGACTGGAGTCATGATTTGAACATTTGAGAAATCAGTTGGGTGGTGGTGGCGCACGCCTTTAATCCCAGCACTCAGGAGGCAGAGGCAGGTGAATTTCTTGAGTTTGAGGCCAGCCTGGTCTACAGAGTGAGTTCCAGGACAGCCAGGGCTACACAGAGAAACCCTGTTCTGGAACCCCTGTTCCCCCTTCCCCCAAAAAGAGGGCTGTTAGCATTAAACCCATCACCTAAGGACAGCAGGGAGAGGTGGCAGCACACAGAAGATTAAGCATTAGTTTTGACCAGCCCACCTTTGCAGTGGGACCGTGGGTGGGTATTGGGAAAGCTTGCTTTGTCTTGGTTCAGCAGTCAGTCCCTGAACTTCATCCAAAAGATTTCCCCATGGCCTTCTCTTCTCTCTCTCTCTCTCTCTCTCTCTCTCTCTCTCTCTCTCTCCCTCTCTCTCTCTCTCTCTCTCTCTCTCTCTCTCTCTCTCTCTCTCTCTCTCTCTCTCTCTCCCTTTCTTTCAGACAGGGTTTCCTCTATATAATAGCTCTGGCTGTTCTGGAACTCACTTTGGCCTTGAACTCAACAGATCTGCCTGGGTCAGCCCTAGTTACATACTGAAACCTTGTTAGGACCCACAGTTATTAGTTTGGTGGCTGCCTCTCTAGAACCCACTTTCTTAGCCAGGCATGGAAACATGTAACATTTTTAATTTTTTACATTGTATGGCTGTCTTGTCTGCAAGTATGTCTATTTACTTGGTGCCCACGAAGGCCAGAAAGGGCATTGGATCTCTTGGAAGGGTTATAAGCTGCCATGTGGATGGAACACAGATCCTATGAAAGAGCAGCAAGTTTGTTTTTAAGACAGGGTCTCTCTGTAGCGCCCTGAATCCTGGGACAGAGATCCAAATGCCTCTGCCTCCTGAGTGCTGGGATTAAACGTATGCCACTCTACTCAGCTAACAGCAAGTGCTCTTAACCACTGAGTTTTCTCTCAGCCACAGGTCTTTCCCAGGATGGTCTCCAACCCACAGCCTTCCTCCTGCTTCAGTCTCCCAGGTATGTATTAACACTCCTGACCACCAGGTACGGAAGTTCTGTAGTAGGATCGTTGTGCCCTAGTGTCAGGAGTGGTTAAATCTGCTTTTCCAGTCATGGATCCGTGTGGTTAAGTGAGGAGTCCCCACAAACTGACTTGCTACTTTACCAATTTACAGAGATGAACCAGCATCTCTAACCCTTTTTCTTCCTCACAGGTTGGTACCTTGCCTCTGTTTTTGGATTTTGCAGTTGCACATGAACAGTTAGGGATCCCGTGAAAGTATTAGTTCATGTCTAGCTTTCTAGAGCTGCTTTAGAAAGGTCCTGTCTGCCTTTACTGGTTAAAAGAAAGTAGCACACAAGTGGTCCCCAGAATGGCAACAAAGAGCTTGCTAAAAAGGTGTTTTTGAGACATGCTCTTACTATATAGTTCTGGCTGACTTGGAACTCACTATGTGGGCCAAGATGGCCTTGAACTCACAGCTCTGGTTGCCTCTGCCTCCTGAGTATTGGGATTAAGAAAGGTGTGTACCACCTTGTCTGGCCTAGAAAAATTGTTTTATTAAATAAAATTCTATTTATTTATTTCAAATAGGCATTTACATAGCCCAGGCTGGCTTCAGACTCTTGGCTATCCTGACAGAGCCTTCTGAGTACTGATGCATTTTATTTTTTTTTTTTTAACTGATTTTTTTTTTTTTCCTAAATTAAAGATCACTTATACAAGGGGCTAGAGAGATGGCTTGGAGATTAAGGGCAATGACTGCTTTTCCAGAGGATCCAGGTTCAATTCTCAGCACCCACATGGCAGCTCATGAGTGTTCATAACTCACACAGGCAAAACACCAATGCACATAAAATAAAGATGAATAAATCATTAAAAAAAAAAGATCATTTACACACACACATACATATGCTGTGTGTGTATAGGTGCCCATGAAAGACAGAAGAGGGGGCCAGATGCCCTGGAGTCCGAGGCAGTTTGACGGCACCTCATGTGGGTGCTGGGAATTGAACTCAGGTGTTCTAGAAGAGCAAGCAAGCACTTTTAACAGTTTGTTCATTGCTACACCCCCACCCTAGGCCTGTTCATGTAGCCTAGGCTAGCCTCAAACTTTGTAGGTAGCCAAGAGTGACTTGAACTTCTGGTCCTTCTGTCTCCTGACCTGGTTTATAGCAGGCAAGCACTTTACCAACTGAGTCACATTCCTAGCCCCACATTAGGTGCTTTTTGTTTTAAAGTAAGTTTGAAATCACTGGTCATCTCTTTCAATCCTCAGATATGGGCTAAGTAGTAACTAGTAATTGAAACAGCAGGCTACTGTGCCAGTGCCATGCCTCAAAGTTGTCCAGCTTGACCTTAGACTATGCAAACAAAAAATAAGGTAGGCTTGGTTAAAGTCAAATTACAATTTAAAAATCAATTTGGGGCCTGGCAAGTGGGTGTACAGCTTTAATCCCAGCACTTGGGAGGCAGAGGCAGGTAGATCTCTGTGAATTCGAGGTCAGTCTTGTCTACAGAGGGAGTTCCAGGACAGCTACAAATTGTCTCCAGAATGACGACAACACCCAAAAAAGTAAATAAAATTTACTTTGGTGTCCCTGGAGAGAGGGCTCAGGAGGAGCACTCAGAGGACCATGTCATGTAGCTCACAACCACCTGTAATTCTAGCTCCGGGGATCTGGCTTCTGTAGGAACCCTCAAACATGGTGCACACACAATATATATATATATTAAAAACAAATCTTAACCTGCTGGGCACATACTTAATTTCAGCAGAGACAGAAGCAGGAAGATCTCTGAGTTGAGGCCAGCCTATCTCAAAACAAAGTGATTTGGGTTTGGTACCATTATGAACTACCACATTCCAAAAGAAGACAGTGCAAACCACAGGCTTTTAATACAAACAAGACCCACAGGGCTGAGATGCAGCTCACTGGCAGAGTGCTTAGCTAGCACACACAATGCCCTGAATTTGATTTCAAGTATTGAAAACAGGAATAGAAAACACCAACACGTGTAAAGTTAATATTTTGTCCTTGCTTTTCTGTCTAACAAAGCAAACGGGCCTTGGGGTTGCTCTGCTTGTCCTATGGAGAGAGGTCAACTGCTTTTCATCTCAGCAGGAAGGTTTTATTAACCATTTAGCAGGAAATTTACAGGGCCATACTTACTAAGGAGATGAACTTAAAAACAGCTGGTAAGGAGGTAGTAACTTGGAGAACATTCCAGTGGTATAATAGGTATGCAAATCTGAAGAGACTGCAGTTACATTTTGGCATCTTAAGCACTATCAGATTTACTGAGTACAATGCCAGAATACTATAATGATTCTACCAGAATGCTGGGCTGAGTGATTTGCAGCCATATCCCACATAAAGACTGCATTTGTCAAGGATGAGAAGAGTTCTAGCACATACCCAGAGAGGAAAAAGCTAGGTGTATATTTCAGAATTGTAGCTGCAAATTATCGTGCAGCAGCACTTTCCTATTTCATGACTGCTTTACAGTGCAGACTCAGAGTGTCACAAGGCACACAGGCAATCATCCCCAGCACTGGACAGACCAGGTACAGGGCAGTCCTCTAGCCCCATACTTGGCGGGATGGCAGCAAGCTTAGTATTTCATTGTCCCCTGTTACATAAAACTCTATCTCAAAACAACAACAAAGCCTTTAAATAGTACTAAGCTGCAGAATCTAAGATTATATTTAGTTGATGG
Organism: Cricetiscus sungorus; assembly: GCA_030556225.1. Taxonomy (NCBI): domain Eukaryota; kingdom Metazoa; phylum Chordata; class Mammalia; order Rodentia; family Cricetidae; genus Cricetiscus; species Cricetiscus sungorus. The sequence continues at coordinate 72,980,750 of JANBXA010000069.1, read as the reverse complement.
CTCTTGCTTGTAATTTGAGTATTCAGCAGGCTGAGGCAGGATGGCCATTAGTTAGTTCAAGGCCAGCTAGAGCTTGTAAGTTCCAGACTAGACAAAGCTATATATGGAGAGCCTGTCTTTAAAAAAAAAAAAAAAAAAAAAAAAAAAGCCCAGTGTGGTAGCACACACCTTTATGCCCAATACTCATGAGTCAGAAACAGGCCTGGTTTGTATAGTGAGTTCCAGGACATAGGGCGACATAGACCTTTTCCAAAACAAAATGGCTGCTCAATGGGTAAGGGTGTTAAGCCCGATGAAGAGCTTGATCATTCCACCTACATGGTGGAAAGAGTTACCCAGTCCTTCAGATTGTTCTCTGACCTCCACACAACTCAAGTGATTGGGGAAATGGCTTTTAGTAAATTGCTTACCCCATAAGCATGAGGACTTGATGGATTCCTCAACATCCATGAAAAAGCTGGTGCCCTAAGGCCTGTAAACGCAGTACTTGGGGGGTGGAGGAAGGAGTTCAAGGACATTTTCAGCTACCTAGTAAACTCTTACCAGGTCATGTGTTTAAAAAAAAGGCGGTGTGTGGAGAGATGGCTCCTCAGTTAACAGCATTGAGTACTGGCTGCTCTACCAGAGGTCCTGAGTTCAATTCCTAGCAACAACATGATGGCTCACAACCATCTATACAGTAGGATCTGATGCCCTCTTCTGGCATAGTGGCATACATGCAGATAGAACACTCACAGAAAATGAAGTTTTTATTTTATTTTTTTGAGACAGGGTTTCCCCCTATGTAGCTTTGGAGGCTGTCATGGAACTAGTTCTTGTAGACCAGGCTGGTCTTGAACTCAGAGATCCACCTGCCTCTGCCTCCGTGGGATTAAAGGCGTGTGCCACCAATGCCCGTCCAGAAAATAAATTTTTAAAAAATCAGCCGCTAAAATTTTATTTTAAATGGTAGATTTTTCAGTGCAAAAGCCATGTGCCTTTGCAATTCAAGTACTTGGGAGGCAGTAGCATTAAAATTTCAAGGCTGGAGAGAGGGCTCAGTTCAGAAAGCACTTGCCCCACTGGCTTGAGGCTGGAGTTTGGATATCCAAAGCCCATAAAAGACAAGTGGGGAAGGTGGCTACCTTGACAAGCTGTATCAGTGTGTCTCAGTTTAAAAAAAAAGAAAAAATGGACACATCAGCCTCTTGCCTTCAGACACATGTGCATGCCCCTACACATGTAAACAGGATTTCATGTGTTTCTGTGGTCACTGTACAGTTCACTTACAATATTAAACAAATGCAACAAGTCAGGGGAAGAACAAGATTCTAACAGGCTCTGAAGTTATAGGACACTAAGAGACTGATGTTATCCTAGTATGCAGGCCCACTGCTGTAAATACTTAGCTAGAATGCCAAGGCCTTAGGTTCAATTCCCAGTAGTGCAAAACCAAAACAACCGTGTTGCCACATTAGTAAGTTCTGAGTCCATGACTGAGATTTCATGAAAACTATCATTTATGTATGTCTGTATGTGTTGGGTTGCTTCTCTGGGGCTGTATAATGTGTGGAAGGACATGGGTGATGGGAACCAAACTCTAGTCCTTTGTAAGAACACCAAGCACTCCTAACTGCTGAGCTATCTCCCCAACTTTGTTGTACCTATTTATAATTAACAAATGTGCATATGTACCTAAAACAAACACTTAAGACAATTTTACTTTTAAACTTTTTATCTGGAAATGTGCTAATTGGTCTTTAGAAATATATCAGTAATCTCAGTGCACTTGGAAGGCAGATCTGAGTTTAAGGCTGGCCTGGGCTACAAACAGGAAAAAGAAAATTGTCAATGGGCACACTCAAGTTTGTGCTGCGCGCACAGGTCCAGTGTCTTCCCTGAAGGAGTATGGAAAACTTGCCTTTTTTTTTTCTTTTCCAGATGAGGTTTCTCTGTGTAGTCCTGGCTGCCCTGGAACTCAGAGATCTGCCTACCTCTGCCTCCTGAGTGCTGGAATTAAAGGTGTACTTCATACTACTGCCCGGTGGGACGATTTCTTTTTTCTTATGGTTTATTTTTAAGTTATGTATCTGTGTGTGGGTCTGTACACCTGAGTGCAGTTGCCAGCACAGGCAAAATTGGGTGTTGGATCCTCTTAAGCTGTAGTTAAGAGATTGTGAGCCACCTGACTTGGGTACTGGGACCTGAATTTGGGTCTTCCCAGAGCAGTATGTGCTCTTAACCATTAAGCCATCTCTCCAGTCCATGGCAAGGTTTCCCACAGGTCAAGAATACTAGAAATTCTTGTGAAGTTGGTTTCAAGGGTTAAAAGTAGAACTGATTTTGGTTGAGCCATGGCTCAGTTGTTAAGAGCACTGGCTGCTCTCTTCCAAAGGACCCAGGTTCAATTCCCAGCACCCACATGGCAGCTCACAACTGTCTGTAACTCCTTTTCCAAGGAAATCTGGCACTCACACAGGCATCTATGCAAGCAATCTACCAATGGACATAAAATAAAAATAACTTTTAAAAAGTAGAACTGAATAGCTGCTCACTTGGGATGAACCAAGGCTGATCTCTCAGTTTAGTGCACCCAATGGTACAGAACAAAATGCCTGTAACCCTTCTCAGCCAGATTCAGTTGGTGCTACAGTGACTGAGACCTCTGTACAAAAAAAGACTTCATGACTAGTTAAGTGAATAGATTTCCTATTTACATCCCTCCAAAACTCCCCTATGGAACTCTGAAAACAGCATCTGCATTTTTGAAAAGATTTATTTATTTATGTATACAATGTTGTGCCTGCATGTATGCCTTCAGGCCAGAAAGGGCACCAGATCTCATTATGAATGGGTATGCCCCACCATGTGGTTGCTGGGAATTTAACTCAGGACCTTTGGAAGTGCAGGCACTTCCCTCTCCACTGAGCCCTCTCCAGCCCCAGCATCTGCATGTTTATCTGCATGGAATTATCTTCTTTTTCACTGAACTCAGGGTCTCAATCTATATGGCTCAGCTCAACTTTTCCTTTTTAAAAAATGCTAAGAACTAGGGCTGGGGAGCTGGCCCAGGGCTTAAGAGCACTTGTTGCTTTTGCAGAGGACTAACACCCACATGATGGCTAACAACATCTTTAACTACAGCTGGAAAGCTGATGCCTTCTTCTGAATTCTGTGGGCACCAGACATGCATTTGTTATGCAAACATACATGCAGACAAAACACTAATACACATAAAATAAAAACACATCTTAAAAAAAGAAAAAAAAAAAGATACACAGGTGGTGGTGGTAAATGCCTTTAATCCCAACACTCTGGAGGCAGAGGCAGGTGGATCTGTGAATGTGATAGGCTACTGATCTATAGAGTGAGTTCCAGGATAGCCAGGGCCACACAGAGAAATCCTGTCTTGAAAAACAAACAAATAAACAAAATGATCTGAAGTAAGAAGGGCAAGTGTTAAAGGTCAGCCTGGGCTGGGTTGGTGAGATCCTTTGTCAAACAAACCTTGAAACTAAAATAATAAGCAGAATGTGGGGGACTTGACAGATGGTTCAGCACATAGCTAGAAGACTTAGGTTCATTTCCTAGCAGTCTCATGGCAGCTCAAAACCATCTGTAACTCCAGTTCCAGGTGATTCAGTAACCTCTTCTGACCTTTGTAGGCAACCAAAACACCCATATATATAAACAAGAGTCTGTACTGCTCTTGAAGAGGACCAAGTTCAGGTTCCAGCATTCAAGCAGCTCAAAATTACCTGTTATCTAGCTCCAAGAGAATCTAGGAACCTGTACTCATGGACACACAGGCACATAAAAACACACGTAAGTAAAAGACAGGATCACTGAAAGGTTTTAAACCAGCCTAGTCTACATAGGGATTTCTGGGCCAGACATGGCTATACCGTTGAGACTTTGTTCTACAACAAAACAAAGAAACCAGACAAGACTCAAACTGCCCTTTGTGACACATGCTTATAACCCTAGCACTTGGGGGGAACTAGGTGTTAAAGGGTCACCTTGAGTTTAAGGCAATTCTCAGCTAAACAGTAAATTTCAGACTAGCCTGGGTTAGAGTGAAATGTGCTAGTGAGATAGCTTGGCACATTAAAGCACAACAAACAATCTGAGCCTGGTTCCCTGAACCCAACTCCACAAACCTTTAACATGTATGTATACACACTAATGTATTAAAACAAAGCAACAGGGCTGGAGAGATGGCTCAGTGGACAGGAACATAGGCTGTTCATCCAGAACCCTGGCTTGATTCCCAGCATCTGCACTAGATGGGTCCCAACAGCCTGTATCACATGCTCTCTCTTGGTTTCTAGACATTGGACATACAAATGGTACACAGACATACATTCAGGCAAACCAATAAGATAATAAACAGCAACAAAAGATCTATTCCTAATTGGACTCCAGAATTATAGGAAAAAAATGGCATTAAGGAGACGGATGAACCAGGTGGTAGTGGCACACGCCTTTAATTCCAGCACTGGGGAGGCAGAGGCAGGTGGATCTCTGTTGAGTTGTAGGCCAGCCTGGCCCACAAATTGAGTTCCCGGACAGCCAGCCAGGGCTGTTACACAGAGAAACCTACCTATTTTCAAGAGGGAAATGTTTATCTGTAAATAAGTTCCCAGCAATCTGAAAGACAATGATGTGAGTTTTTAGAATGTGTATAGCAATTAAAAGCACTCAGGCATTTACTACATTAATAAATTGAGACCATTTAAAATATTAAGGCATCAGATTTCAAGCTTGCAGTGTCCATCTATAGGTATGAAGTCACGGAAACTACTTCCAACAAGCTGAACTGAAGCAGGGGGTTTCTGGTGAGCTAGACACACCCAATGCAGTGGCACATGCATGTACCTCTAGAATTCCAATTCTGGAAGGCAGAGGCACAGGAATCAAAGTTCTAAGGCAGAATGGACAATACAGGGGAAGGAGACCAGGTCTTAAAAAAAAAAGACAGAAATCAAGAATTATAAATCTATAGTTTTATTAAGACAAAAACTGACAGTATGGTATGAAGTTTACATTTAAACAAAATTTTCACATACATCTAACACATGCTTTAAAAGATTTTACAATGTAGTTCTAGATGCAGGTCTAGACAATACTAAAAATTGATGGATCTCATGATTCAAGACAGTATTTTGGACATTAGTTAATCTGAAGATTTTGTATTCTCAAGTGAACTACTACCCCAATATGAAAGTTTATCTCCTGAGACCAGGGTTTGTGAAGTCATTCAACCCTTGAACTGACTCAATGGAATTTGTGCTGTCAGTAACTGAACCTGCCAAGAGCAGTTTCAGGGTTCAAAGCTGAAAAAAATAAAACAAAACAAAACCAAAATAACAAAACAAAACAAAAAACCCAAAACAAAACAAGAGCTCCAAGAGTCAACCCTAAGAGCACAGGCCCTCCACTCCCATCTCCCATAGGCTCTCCTGCAAAACTTGGGCTAGTAGCTTGGGTGGTCAAACTGATATTTGTAATTTCAGAACTGGAAAAAGGTATTTTTCTCCAATTTCAAGAATTAGCACCTCTAAAGGCAGAACAGTCTGTCTGTACATACTCTCCAATAAAACTTTCCCTCCTCAGTCAGTTTCCATCTTCAAATGGCAGCTTTGGTAACTCAGGGAACTGGCTTTGTCCTGTGGGCCACAATGAGCTCAGGTAGGGAGCACCTTGGCTATAGATTTCAGCATTCACTGATTTTTTTTTTTTTTTTTTTTTTTTTTAAAACAGTCTCTCAATCCTCATTAATGGTGCCAATGAAATTTTTTGAGAAGGCAAAATATTGACATAGAACCAATTCATTAGTTAGCTGTTCTTTCTACTGTTTCACCATTTCCCCAATCAGGCCCCAAATTTTAACCAAAATGATTCCACCCATCTCCCTTCCTCCCTGCCCCAACCCTCCCACCCCCAATGAATATACCAGTAATAGCCAAAAACTACGCACATGCTAGGCTGTAAAAATGCAGTTAACACTATTGGGAAGAAGGCTGTGGGTTGCGGAGATGCTCTTTGAAGATCGACAGTATCTTTGCTCTCCCACACCCCAGTTCTGCAGGTTTTGTCCTTCATGGAAGGCCCTCCACTTTCTTAGCAAAGTGCAGAACAGGTTGCCTTGAAACATTACCCCTTTCCCCTCCACTGGGAAGGGTGTGCAAACTATACAGCTTGAATCGATTTAAAGCACTTGGGCTGCTGCAGGGCATAGAAACTATGCTGGCTCTTCAAAGGACATCTTCTCAAGCCACCTCTATGGTGTCAAGACAAGTAGAACTCCTTCCCTCCCCACTTGAAACCCACAGTCAAAGGTGACAGGGGCTGGTACTCAAGAGGGCTAGTTCTTGTCGTCTTTTTTGTCATCATCCTCTGAGGGGTAGGAATGCCACGTTAGCCTTTCCTCATAGAAGGATATGACAACCTGTGGGCACTTGACATTGGCTTCCTTGGCAGGGACCAGGTCAGCCTCATCAGAGTTTTTCCTGTAGAACAAAGGACAAAGAAACTTTGAGATCAGCTGCTGTGGATCACCCAGGGAATGGGGCTTTAAATGTAAATTCGCAAAACAGGATGCAAGCAGCATTTAGTGGGTGAGGTATGTCACATGATATCCTCAAAGATCTTCCTTCCTCCTATTAAAAATCCCCTCTAGGGAACTTTGTCAAAAGGTAGGTCACCTGACTCAAGTACTTCTTTGGAAAAGGCCAAAGAAAGCTTATCTTCCAAAACTATATCCCGGCCAGTGTACATAGCAATTTTGGCTTTGTAAGAGGATTTAATATTGATCTGACACAATCTTGCTTGCTCATAACATAGTGTTTAAAATCATCATATGCCAACTGTACATCATCTCCACATAGTCTAGAACTGTGCTCTAACATGAGAAGGTAGAAAAGGGTGCTATGATATAATTCTTAATTATTTTCCAAATTTTCATGTTCTAAAAATCTGAAAATGATGTACAATACAGTAACTAGGAGTAAAATCTTATCCTTCAGGTCACTGGGCTGTCCCAAACAGAGGCAGCAGCATAGGACAGGCAACACACACATGACAATCTGACATAGCACCTCAAACCTCCAGAAATGGGACAAGAACAAGAGTCCAGAGCCACAGGGAACCAGAGAGTCAGCTGATGTGGTTAAGCTTCCGTAAGAAACTACACCAAGAAGATGGTGGGAAACATACTGAATCCTTATGGGGTATCTAACACATAGCCCTCTTTTGACTGAATGATTCTAGAATAAATTTAAGACCTTTTACTATGTAGAAATATTTTCTATTTTCAGAAATAGACAGGTTTCTTCACTTTCCTGGAAAATCAGGTTGTAATAAAAAAAAATTATGTGTACATGTGTTTTGCCCAAATATATGTATGTACACCACATGCATGCCTATGCCTTGGAGGCCAGAGTCTTTGGAATGAGCTACAATGGGGTTGCTGGGAACTGAACCCAAGTCTTCTGGAAGAGACTGCTGAGTCATCTCTCCAGCGCCACATTTTTTTTTTTAATTTTTAATGTATGAGTGCTCTGCTTACCAGCAGAGGGCATCAGATCCTATTATAGATGGTTGTGAGCTACATGTGGGTGCTGGAATTGAACTCAGGACCTATGGAAGAGCAGCCAGCAGTGTTCTTAACCACTGAGCCATCTCTCCAGCACTCCCCACCCCCCAATATATATATTTTAAGTGGATGTATACAATATTAGGGATGGAAGTCAGGGCCATGTGCATGCTAAGAAAGCCCTGTACAACTATATCCTGAGCTATGGCTGTGTACATCTATCACTTTTTGTTGTTGTTGTTTTGACAGGGTCTCTATGTTAGTAGCTGTTAACACAGCTCTTCTTGTGTTGATCTCCAACCATAAAGTTATTTTCATTCCTACTTTGTAACTTTGCTACAGTTATGAATCATAACATAAATATCTGTGTTTTCCCATGGTCTTAGGTGACCCACAGACTAAGAACTACCACTGTATGTAGTTCTGCAAATTGATCTGTAGAGCAGGCTGGTGTCTACCTCAGACTGCTGAAACTAAGGGGGTGGACCATCATACCCGACCATGCATCTTGGGTTTTATGATCCACATTCAGTCTTTTGGGGGGTGAAGGGGTGGGTGTTAGGGATTAAACCATGGGCCCTGTACATGCTCTAGAACACCCTCTACCAGAAAGCCAAAGAAATCCGTATCACAGAGGTTTGAGTGAGTTGGGTATTTATTTTTTTTGCAGGGCCAGGGACCAAACCCACAATTTTTTATGTTAAGTGAACACTTCACTTCTAAGCCACACCCCTAGCCTAACATCCAAATCTCTCTCTCCCCCACCCCCACTGTAGACCAGGCTGGTCTTGAACTCAGAACTCTGCCTGCCTTTACTCCCAAGTGCTGGAATTAAAGGTGTGCGTCACCAACACCCTGCTTCCAACAACCAAATCTTATTTTTAGACATAGTAGTAAGACAGCTAATCCCCTAGACTTCCTTTTTTCCTTCTGTTTTGTTATAAAACAAAGTCTTACTCTATATTCCCAGTTAACCTCTAGTGCTGCAATTACAGATATGGGTTATTACAAATGGCTCTATTGTGTGTGTTTGCTTTTATCTTATTCTAGGCCAGGCTCGCTTCCAACTTGTGATACTTTCATTTTATGTGAGTGCTGGGATTCTAAGTGTGCAAAACCATACCTGTATGACCAAGAATGCAACCCTACAAAATATGGGGATACTACTGTAACTCCCACTAGTGATATGCAGGACAAGTGTATACTAACTAGACTACTTAACACATCCTACTATTCAATTTTTCTTTTCTTCTGTAAGTTAGAAGAGGGTCAGAATCAATCAGTACTGAAGGAACACACAGGGAGAAAATAGGTGGTTTACTGTGACACAGGCATTCACCTGCATCGAACTTATTCCGGCCATTATCTAGGGAAGAACTACCATAGATACCAGTTTCAGAGAAATCTCTGGACAAAGACTTGACAACTCTATTTTAACTGGCAATGGCTTAACACTTACTCTTCCTAGTCCATCATGGTGGCATGTCCCTGTAATCTCAGCACAGAGTCTGGGGCAGGTGGATTTCAAGCTCAAGGCAAGCCTAGACTAAAGTAAAACTGTCTCAAAACAATAAAAAACAAAGACAATTACTTTTACTAACTTGAACTCTTTGAAAGTACTATCATGACTGCTTGGTAATGTTCTGGCCAGAAATGAACTGCAGATGAAAGCCTTCCCATACCTAGTGACACTGTGGCACACGCTAGTCATAGAAACCTAGTATGCTGGCAGTACGCATCAAGTACATCATGTACAAGCATGTCCAGCAGGTGACACTGGCTAGTGCTAACAACACTACCCACTGTTTCTACTTAGAACAAGTCTGCATTGTTACCACTTGTATTTATAGTAGAAAGAAGCAGGCTTACATTATGCTCAGAAACAGTAAATAGTAGAGGCCTTGCTGACCCCTGCTGGCTAATTTTAAAATTTAAAAATAAGTTCTACAGATTCTTTCCTACCCTCACACAGGAACAGAATCCTGTTTATGGGGCCAGCCTGATCTTTACTAAGAAGGTGGCAGAGAAGGAGGGCAATTCAATCCAATCACATTTCAGAAATGTTTTCTTTACTCAACAGAACTGAAACGTGATTCTTCTCCATAGTCTCTCCCACCTACCGAAAGGAAAAAGAAAAAGAAAACAAAAACAACGAGAGATCTGAAAATCCTAAGGGCCCCTACCTGTAACTCATGAGTCCAGGTTTGTAGCCATGCCGAGGATCACTATCGAAGGACTATGTCATCTTAAAGATTCACACCTGGCGACTGGAATTTCGAAGTGCAGCTCTTTTCCTCTGGCACAGAACAGATGGAGAAGGGAAGAAACAAGCACACAGAGCCACTGGCAGACTCACCATTTCATCAGGAACATGAGTTCTCCACTGGAGTCAGTAGCCCCAATAATCCGCTCAGGCTCCAAACCCCGGGCAAAGCCTCGTGGCTTTTCTGACTGTAAAAATCAGAAGGGCAGAACAATTTTATTGGTATAGGACTATATCCAGAATAAAGTTATTCTGTGTTTCTAAGAAATGTAATCACAAACATTAAGGGCTTCCTCTGCTTCTCACACCATGAGGTACTCCCAGCATGAATGGGACATACACCCTAAGCGAAAGTCTCTTCAAAGGTAAATTAATTAACATACTAAGTAAGACAAAACAGCTACCTCAAATCTGTAGTGATCAAAACACTGAAAGCAATGTATTGACAGGAAATGAGTTCAGTTGCTGCCATGTGTCTCCAGTAACTGTTACACGTTTCCATTCTTATTCTAAAGATTTACTTAATGTATGAGAGCTCTATCTGATGCCAGAAGAGGACGTCAGATCCTACTTCAGATGGCTGTGAGACACCATGTGGTTGCTGGGAATGGAATTCAGGATCTCAGTCAGTGCTTTTTTTTTTTGTTGTTTTTTCAAGACAAGGTTTCTCTGTGTAACAGTTCTGGCTGTCCTGGAACTCACTCTGTAAACCAGGCTGGCCTCAAACTCAATGAGATACACATGCTTCTGCCTTCCAAGTGATAGGATCAAAGGTCTGTGCTCCCCCCAGTTAGTGCTCTTAACCACTGAATCTCTCCTGCCCCCACCCATCATTCTTAGACCACAGATAAAAAGTAAGATTAGATCACTTTAAATAATAAGCCCCAAATCCCTTTTTTGTTTTGGTTTTGTTATGTTTCTATGAGACAAGGTCTCTTATAGTCCAGGTCTCTTATCCCTGATCCTTCTGCTAGAATTACAAGTGTGCACATGGTTAACTTCCAAATCCTTTTAAATCATTAGTTGATTTCTGAAGGACAAGGAGAACATGACTGCTGGGATATAAAAGGGAGAATTTCAAGTATGGTAGCTCCTACCTATAAGCCCAATACTTACTTAGAAAGCTAAGGAGAATTGCCATAAATTTAAGGCCAACCTAGGCTTCTATGCAAGACCTTATCTAAAATAATAAAAATTTAAAAGAAAAAAAGGGTGGGGGGGGAGACAGGGGAGAGATGACACAGGACCAAACTGCTAGAATGCTGTGGCCTCTGGCGGGGAGAAAACCTAGTCTAAGTCTCTTACCTCTTCTTTCTTCTTCTTTGGTTTGCTTTCCTCTCCCTTATCGTCAGAATCGGAATCAGCTTTGCGCTTGCCTCCCTCTGATTTGTCTGTCTCGTGGGCTGTTTTCTGTGACTGCAGAAACTCAGCAATAAGGTCAGGGCAATCCAGGTTCTCTTCTGGTTCCCATGTGTTGTCTTCACTGAAACCAGCAAGCATAGCAAGTTATACTTCCACTCAAGTCAACATTTCTAACTAAGAGAGGAGCTAGTCTTGGAAGAGTTAAATGATAATGAACAGCTAGATTTTTGTTCAAAATTAAGAACTTTCCTTCCTAATAGGGGAAGGTAAAGACTAAAGGCTTAGAGACTTGCCTTCTTCAAGGAAAGACTACTTTGCAAGTGTGGACTATCTATCTTATACAAATTGCTCCTCAGAAATCACTGTTGTGGACTGGCGAGATGGCTCAGTGGGAAAAAGGAGACATTTGCCAAGCTGAAGGCCTGACTTTCACCCTGGGACTTAACAGGGCATACATGCCCACTTACATAAATGAAAGAAAACAAAAAGCTGTGGAGGTCAGGACTGATCCAAGGTATACCCATCACAGAACAGGTAGCAAGCATATCATGACTCCTCATAATGGCTGAATATACCTGTGTCAATGAAACTTACTCTGAGAAACCCTTCCACTTTAGAAGATATTCCACTTTGCCTTTGACGACCCGCCGATCGAGAACTTTTTCCACCACATATTCCTCTTCCTCTTCTTCTAGCACCTCCTCCACTTTCTTCTTGTTCTGTTTTTTTCCCATAGTACCCGCCAGCTTTCCGGTGTAAAGAGTGACGCTGCTAAAATGACAAAAGGAAATAAAAGGGTCATCAGGGCCCACTTACTGGTTAGATAAATGTCTGGATGGTAAGGGAAGCCACAGATGATGTACATTGCTTATATATATAATGCTCTACTTATCTACAGTTCACAGCCATGTTTTCATGTTAGCTAAGAAGTTAGCTACAATTATTTTTTTAAACACAATTATTTTTCTTTTTAAAATTTATTTACTTTTACATACATTGGTGTTTTGCCATGGGTATCAAGTCCCCAGGAACTGGAATTACAGACAGTTGTGCCATGTGGATACTGGGAATTGAACCAGGGTCCTCTAGAAGAGCAGTCAATGCTCTTAATTGCAGATCCATCTCTTTAACCCCTAACTATAATTATTAATCTCACAGCAAATTAATGTTTTATTTGTTCTTTCCCTTTGGACAAGGTCTTACTATGAAGCCCAAGCTGTCCCCAGCTTTCTAAATTATGGAATTATAGGTGTATACCACAATGTGTGGGAAAAATTTCTAAATTCTTATATCCATTTATAGCATTTCTTTTTCTTTCTTCTTTCTTTCTTTCTTTTTTTGGTTTTTCAAGACAGGGTTTCTCTGTATTGTTTTGGAGGTTTCCTGGAACTCACTCTGTAGACCAGGCTGGCCTTGAACTCACAGTGAGCCGCCTGCCTCTGCCTCCCAAGTGCTGGGACTAAAGGCAAGCGTCACCATGCCCGGCCATTTATAACTTTTATATGAAACCTAATTTATATTAACTAATACCCTTTTGCCACAAAGTATACCTAAAATACTATGTTGAATCAGTTACATATCTGACTTTTCTTTCTTTCTTTCTTTCTTTCTTTCTTTCTTTCTTCCTTCCTTTCTTTTTTTTTTTTTGACACAGTCTCATATAGCTCAGAATGGCTTTGAATCCTTGATCTGGTCTCTACCTTTTAAGTACTGGGATCACAGATGTGTGCTACCAAGTCTAGCTAGAAGGCCCCTTATTTTTTACTTTGTTTTTCTTGAATGACATCATAAATTCACAGCTCAAACTTTTAAAATCCTTGTACTGCATTTACTCAGTGTGTGTATGGGTGTCATGGAGGTCAATTTATGGGAATCAGCTCCATGTGGATCTTAGGCTTGGCTAAGCCACCTCACCCAGGTTGGCCTGGAACTTAAGATTAGCAGAGGATGACCTTGAACTTCTGACCCTCTTTTCTCTTCCTCCCCGAGTACTAGGATTATAGGTATGTACCACATCCATTTTTTTTGGTGCTAAAAGACTGAACCCAGGGCTTTTTGCAATATGCAAGAAAGGCAAGAGAGTACTCAACCAACTCCCATTTATTCCCTTTGGCAGTACTAGGAATTAAACCTTGGGTCTCCAGAAGGCTAGGTACTAAACTACAGTCCTAGCCCATAAATCACTGTTACTTGACTTAGTTTACTTTATAATTTATTTCTAAGACTCAGGACTGCTTAGAAGAAGTACCAAAATAACGACTTGCGCTGGAGTAATGACTTAGAAAATGAGCTGTGAGACAAGAGAAAGTTAGCCATCACAGATATAGTAAAGTCTATCTTCTTTGGGGCAGGACAACTTTGTACAGTTGGCCCTCTATCCACCTCCCCATGGGTTCCACATGAAAAATTCAAGGCCACCTGACTTGAGTACTCAAGGCCAAGCGCCTTACCTTGCAGGGCCTGAGTTTATTCTTTTCTAAAACCTGCTTCTGGATGGAGAGATGGCTCAGCAGTTGGGAGCGCTGGCTGCTTTTCTAGTGGACCTACAAGGCAGCTTTCAACCATAACTCCAGCTCCAGAGGATCAGGCATTCTCATAGAGACACACATGCAGGCAAAACACCAATGCACATGGAATAATTAAAAACAACAAACCCCAAAAGTCTAAAAATTGCGCCAACTCATACCCACACACAGAATTATATATGGGTGAAACAACCTTGGAAATTGGTTTCGTTTCATGAAACCCCCCAAATATGGCTGGGGATACAGGTCAGTTGGTGGAGAGCTTGTCTCACATGAAGGAAGCCCTGTATTTATTTAACCCCTAAAAACTGGGCATGGTGGTGCACAGATGCCTATGATCCTAGCAGGAGAATCACGGAGTTCAAGGTTAATCTTGTCTATACAATACCCTACCTCAGAGAGTTCGTGACATATTCTAGCATAGCTAGGCATGCCTTTGATCCTAGCACTCGGGAGGCAGAGGCAGGCAGATCTCTGTGAGTTCGAGGCCAGCCTGATCTACAGAGTGAGTACCAGGTATAGGCTCCAAAGCTACACAGAGAAACCCTGTGTCGAATAACCAAAAAAAAAAAAAAAAAAAAAAAAAAAAAACCAAACCATATTCTGGCATACGAATTCTGTAAATCTCTTACCTTTTAATCTATTCAGTTCTTATGTTTTAGGTGTCTCCCCCCCCCCACAAGTTTCTCTGTGTAGCCTTGGCTCTCCTTAAACTAACAGATATCTGCCTGCCTCTGCCTCTAGAGTGCTGGGATAAAGGTGTGTGCCACCATACCTCTGACAGGACAGAGGTATAAACTCTGTTTCCCAAAACATCCTTGGGTGGCATATTATAAAGTGTTCAGAATACCTTTAATGGAGAAAGTGCCCAAAGCCTTAAAATTACCAATTTGTGTCAGTAGATGGCGCTGTAAATACACCAGTAAAACAAAATTGGCTAAAATCTTAGAAATGGATGATCAATTATCCAGAATGAGATACAAAGAATGAAGCAGATGGGCCAGGTGTGGTAGCACAGGCACATATAATACCACAGTTTGGGAGGTGGGGATAGGGGAATTAAGAATGTAAGGTCAACATGGACTAGATGGAGAGATCTTGTGTCAATTCCCTCACCTCCCCAAAGGAACAGGGCAAACAAACCAAGACAAGGAAGAAACATTGTTCTGCATTAGTTTAATACTCCAATCCAAATTAAACTGGTATTACCAGTGTCCTTGAACAAAAGTTTTAGTATATATGTAGAAATTCAAATTCTAGATATTATGCTGATATTCTTACTCAAGAGAGTAAGAAATGGTCTCCACCTTGTTGAAGCTTTAATGTAAGGGGTAAAAAAAAAAAAAGGCACTTTTTCCATTAAAGGTATTCTGAATACTTTATAGTATGCCATCTGAGAATTTTTGGAAAACTGGGGATACAGCTCAGTAGTAATGATGCTTAGCTTGCATACATGAGTCCCTAGGTGCAACTCCCAGCATAGAAGAAAAAAACAAATCACAGGAGGTTTAATAGGAGAGGCTAAGGCAGGAAGGTTTCAAGTTGTGTGCAACCTGAGCTATAGAGCAAACACACACACACACACACACACACACACACACACACACACCTAAACCCAAAAAACACAAAACAAAACAAATAAACCCAAACTATTGTGCATTATATATATGTGGGTGCATGTATGCCCTATCTTGGAGGACAACTTATAGAAGCTGGCTCTCTTCTTGCAATAAGGGTTCTTTTTTGTTTGTTTGGTTTTTTTTTTGAGACAGGATTCTCTGTGTAGTCCAGGCTGTCCTGGAACTTGAGAGATCCACTAGCTTCTGTTTCCTGAGTGCTGGGATTAAAGGTGAGCACTGTATCTGTCGGGTCTAACAGAAGTTCTGAAGATTAAACTCAGATCATCATCAGTTTTGTACAGTGAAAACTTTCACTCACTGAGCCACCT
Source organism: Cricetiscus sungorus (assembly GCA_030556225.1). Classification (NCBI taxonomy): domain Eukaryota; kingdom Metazoa; phylum Chordata; class Mammalia; order Rodentia; family Cricetidae; genus Cricetiscus; species Cricetiscus sungorus. Next base: position 72,965,076 of record JANBXA010000069.1, on the reverse strand, counting down.
TGCTGGCCCTATTTTTATTTATTTTAATTATTTATTTAGTTTCCCTCCTGCCACAAACAGGGTTTCTTTGTGTAGCCACCTGCCTCAGACTAAAGAACATAGTGATTTTTCTCACCGACCTTCCCAGGGCCAATTATACAGAAGAGGGCTGGCAGACCTGTGAAGACCTGCCATCCACCTTCAGATCCCACAAGGTGGCAGGAGAGAACCAACTCCAGACAGACCTGCACCCATGTACCAGCACTTATACATGTACAAACACAATAAAAATTTAAAACTCTTATGAGCAATAATGCTTTTTTTTTTCTATCAGGTAGAGATTAAATCCAAGTCCTTGCATATGCTAGGTAAGCATTCTACCACTGAACCACATCTCAGCCCCTAAGTTTTAGGCAGTCTTGCTAAATTGTTCAGTCAGCTTTGAACTTGAGATACACCAGCCTCTGCTCCAGAATACTTGGGATAAACTGTGCACTACACCTAGGTGCTGTTCCCCTGGAACTGCCTGCCTCTGCCTCCTGAGTGCTAAGACAAAAAGGCATGCACCACCACTACCCAGCCACAACTAGTTCTTAATGTATGTTGTCTGTATTATATTTACTCATTTATATGTATCAAACACAAAATTAAGCATTTTGTTTTGCTTTTTAAGTTTGTATAACTATTCAAGGAAATAGGAAAGGCCTAAGAAAGCAAAACCAATGTAGACATAGGTTCCAGCTGTTACCACAGAAAAGCATGGGCTAAGGCTGGGGAGGTAACTCAGCTGGTAAAGTGCTTACATGAAATCATGAGGACCTGAGTTGAATCTCCGGGATCCCTCTAACACAGAAATAAGGGCGTGCACTTCTAATTTCAATGCAAGGGAGGCAGTACTAGGTAGATCCCTGGGGCTTGCTGGGCAGCCAGACAGCCTAACCTACTGAGTAAGCACCAGGAAAAGGAGAGACACTATTTCAAAACAACAATGAAAACCAAAAACAAGGTGGAGAGCATCTGAGAAATTACAGCCAACATTGATCTCTGGCCAAAAACAGTGTGAGCTACCTAAGAACTTCTAGGACACCTATTTTTGTGCAGCTTGAGAAATCTAATTCTAGGGGCTGGAGGGATGGCTCAGTGATTAGTAACACTTGTGGCTGCTCTTTTAGAAGACTTGAATTGGATTCACAACTGTAACCCCAGCTCCAGGGGACTGGACATCTCTGGCCTCCCTAAGCACCAGCATTCACCCACATGCAGACACACACACCTATACAAAGCCAGAAGGAAGTGGTCGGGTGCATCTGTAACCTTAGCTATCTTACAGCAAGATGGAATGTGCAGACAGAATTGCTAGGAAACTCACCAGCCAGCTAGCCTAGAGTACAAAGTACAACAGAAAAAAAAAGAGATCCTGCCTCAAATAAGATGGATGGAGAGAACCAACTCTTAAACGTTCAACCATCACATCCACTATGGCACATGCATATTATTGAAGTTTCTACACCCGGATAAGCTTCTCTATGGATGCAACAGTCCAAATTGAACCAAATTAGAAAAAAGCCCGCATTTAATGGATATAGCACTCCTGGATGGCCTTCCAGCCTCCCAGAGAGCAGACAGGAAAGAGAGACTGGAAAAATCAGGTGTCTGCTCTCTCTGGGGAAAAGGGGCAGTTTAAATACCCTGTGGGAGTCTTGAGCATCTCTGGGGGAAGGGTACATCATTTCTGGGGCTTTTGGGATGCAGCACTGTTTGGAAGTGGGGGAGGGGGCTTGGGTGGAACCTCCACCATAACATCCCAGACTCTTTGGGTATATGGATGTCAGGTGCTGGGGCAAAGCTTCCACCTTAACAATTATATATATTATTTATAATAACATATAATGTGTAATGTGGGTGCATGCATGCCACAGCTTGGTCAGAGGACAACTTTGAGGAAGCTGGCTCTCTCCTTCCAACTGCTGGGGCACAGTGACACATACCTTTAATCCCAGCACTGGGAGGCAAAGTAGGTGAATCTCTTGAGAGCCCTCTTTTTTGGTGACAGGGTTTCTCTATGTAGCCTTGGCTGTCCTGACACTCACTAAGTAGACCAGGCTGGCCCAGAACTTAAGAGATCTACCTGGCTCTTGTCTCTCCAGCACTGAGATTAAAGGCAGCATGACCAACTACACCCATTGCAATATACACCACCTCCTAGGGTTTCTCTGTGTAGCTTTGTAGACCAGGCTGGCTTCAAACTCACAGAGACCCACCTGCCTCTGTCTCATGAGTGCTGGGACCAAAGGCGTGCACCACCAACTCCGAGCTTCAATCTTGTTTTTCTGAGGCTAAAGCTTCTTTTTATTATTATTATTTAATTTAGCAACTATCTTACTTTACCAATTCCAGTTCCCTCTCCCTCCCAGCCCCTAAGATTCCTCCCTATTCTTCTCTGCTTCTATTATAGCATTCAACTGTATGCTCAAAGATGCTTGAACTCTGTTTTTTTTTTTTTTTTTTGAAACAAGGTTTCTCTGTGTAGCCTTTGCTATGCAGGAACTTTGTAGATCAGGCTGGTTTCAAACTCAGAGATTTGTTTGCCTCTACTCCCCTAGCCCTGGGATTAAAAATGGGCGATACCACATCACACCCTGGCAGATGCTTTAACTATTAACAAGTGCAATACACTGTTTTTACATAACAACCAATACTGGGGTGGGAGAGATGGCTCTGCAATTAAGAGCTTTTGCTTGATTTCATTCCTAGCACAATTGTGAAGTAGTCCAATTCCTTGTGTTAACTCCAGTTCTAGGGGATCCCTCTGCTGGCCTCTGCAGGATCCCTTATGTGAACAAAACCCACACAGAGATAAATAATTTCAAAAACAAAATCTCAGGACTGGAGAGATGGCTCAGTAGTTAAGAGCAATGGCTGCTCTTCCAGAGGTTGGGAGTTTAATATTCCAGCACTTTCAAGGTGGCTTACAACCATCCCCTATTGCATTCAGTCAGAACCTTACAGTTTCTTCAAGACCTGGTCTAAAGGGTACTTCTCCCATAAAGCCCACCCAACCTAAACAATTATTTCTCCTTCCCTTGGGATCCCAAAGCATTTTGTTTCTATTTTCCCTCAGACAGTCATTTGGAATCCTGAGCCCATGCAAATTATGAACATTGTACGCTCAACAAAGATGTTTCAAAATCAAACAGGAAATAGAAGCAAAAATCTTCCACTTTTTAGGGAGTGACCAATGAATAAACCTGAACTGAAAACACGGACAAGGTAACTTTGCTACAACTGGCAACTACACATCAGTAATCAAAACACCAATGAAGGCATTCACAGTAGGACAGTATACTCAGGTGCCAGTCTTTCTAACCTGCTTTTAGTTGGCTTTTTATTTGGCCGTTTGTGAAGCAAATGCTTTCCGGATGCAAATCTGAATGAACAGAGCAGGAGTGAGTAGTAGTTTTGTTTTGGAGTGTGGCTGTGAGAGCAGAATTAGTTGGTATAGACTGAATCAGAAGCAAACCCACTGGCTTTTTTTCCCTTTATTTATTTATTTTTTTTTTGGTACCAGGGCCTTAACTCTTGTAGTCTAGGTTGGCCTCAAGTATGTGATTCATCTTTTGTCTCAGCCACCTGCATTTATTTAGGGAGCACTCACAGGGACAGAGGATAACTTTCAGAAGGCAGTCAGTCAGTCCTGGGGTCAAACACAATCTATCAGGCTTATATTACCCACCAAGTCATAGTGAGGTCTAGCCTGGTTTTTTTCAGACAGGGTCTTACTCTATAGTCCAGGCTGGCATGGATCTCATTATTTAGACCAGGCTTTCTTCAAACTTGAGACGATATTCCCTGTTCCGCCTCCTGCTGAGATGTATTACAGGCATTGGCCACCATACCCAGCTGTGATTATTCAACTTTACAGAAAAGAAACTAAGAATTTTAACAAGGCTGGTAGCACAGCACAGTGACAGAGCACATGGGTCTTGGGGTTCAATTCCGTATACTACCACCACCAGGAAAAAGAAAGCGAAAACCAGCCCAACAGTCCCCACATTCCTTTTAGAAGTGTAGTTCACCAGTAAAGCTTGCCAAACTGGGATGCAGCTTGGCTAACGTGAAAGGAGCCCTAGATTCAATTCTTCAGATGCAAAAAGCAAAGGCATACACACATAAAATAACATAAAACCGTAAGCTAGGTATGGTGGCACACACCTATAATCTCAGTTCAAGGCCAATCTGGATCACATAGTGAGTTCCAAGCCAATTTGGGACATACATAATAAAATCCACACATACCAACTTCTGTAAGGTCTAGTTCCCAAAAATTAGAGAATGGAGTATCAAGCTAGCTCAGTAAGTAAAGGTGTTTGTCTCACCAAGCCTAAGGACCTGTGGGTTCAATCACCAGATTAGCATAACAGTAGAAGGGAATGACACCAAAATTGTTCTTTGACCTCCACAAGTATAGCGTGGTACACTCCCTACCCCCATGTTTAAAAACTAAAAAAACAACCCCTTTCCCCCCAAAAATAAAAACCCTAGCTCTGTGTGGTGGTGAAGGACTTTAATTCCAGTACCCAGGAGACACAGGCAGGCAGGTCTCTGTGAATCCGAGGCCAACCTGTTGTATATATCAAGTTCCAGGACATCCAAAGATACATAGTCAGATCCTGTGTCAAAATATCAAACAATAAAGACACAAATGAATAAAAATGTCTTTAATAGCAGCACTTGGGGGTGGGGGAGTAGAGGCAGGCAGATTTCTGTGTTTGAGGCCAGCATGGTCTAGAGTAAATTCCAGGGCAACACAGTCTTTTATTCCCCCAAAATTGTTCAGAGGGCCTCAGATAAATAGTTCAGCAGGTAAAAGTGCTTGCCATGCAAAGCCTGACGGGTGAGTTTGACCCTCTGAGCCCAAGGTAGAAGATCAGACTTCCCAAAATTGTCCTCTGATCTCCATACATGGGGCTTGGCATGCACCCATGTGCACACACAGTATTTTAACTGATCAGAAAAATACCTAAAAGGGAGGGTAAAACTCTACCAATTTTATTGCTATCTGTAAGAAAAAAGTGACCAGCCAGAAGTGACTGAAGATCTTCCACCCCCACAAACCTTCACTGAGGAGCAAGTGGTTTCAATATGGGGGCTTTCCCTAGGCCCTCAACTCCTGCCTCCACCTCCCAAGTGCTGGCTAGGATTATAGGAGTGCCACCAACACACAACACTGGAATCTTTTCAACATTCATTCCAAGGAGGGACACAGGCACTAATTTCTTGATTACAGTCATACACCTATCCCCAAACCTTAGACCTTCTGAAACTATTCCAAACTGCTGACATGATTCTTAATCCAAAATTGGAGAGGATACCTTATGTTCCAGTAAAACTTTTTTTTCTTTTCTCTTGCTTTTCCGATACAGGTTTTCCCTCATAGATCTACCTGCCTCTGCCTCCTGAGTGCTAGAATTAAAGGCTTGTGACACCAACACCACCAAAGGGCTGTAAAACTCATTTTTAAAAAATACTTTTTTTTTTTTTGTGGTACTGGAACATAACTCAGTGGTAGATAACTTGAAAAAAATGAGTTCCATATTTCATAACTTTTTTTTTTTTTTTTTGAGATAGGGTTTCTCTGTGTAGCATTGTAAACCAGACTGGCCTTGAATTTACAGAGATCCACCTGCCTCTGGTCTCTAGGTGCTGGGACTAAAGGCATGCTTCACCACAGCCCAGCTCAAGACTATTTTTTTAATAAAAATATCATTACTGTGTGGGAATGCCTGCTTGTTTTGAGTGCCTGCCCTACTCTCATGCGCAGAGACAATTTCTGGAGTGGGTTCTTTCATCCATTTTTACCTGAGTTCCAGGAGTTAAACTGAGGTCTGCAAGCTTGCACAGCTTGAGCAAACACTTTTTCATCTGATGAGTCTTGCCTTATACCCGCTATTCTTACAGTCTTTCAACTCACACTGAAGACCCATTATGGCCGGGTGGGGGTGGGGTGGGGTGGCATGCTTTTAGTCCCGCAGGCAGGTAGGTGTGTGTGTGTGTGTGTGTGTGTGTGTGTGTGTGTGTGTGTGTGTGTGGTGTGGTGTGCCTGAGGCAGGTGGATCTCTGTGAGTTCGAGGCCAGCCTGATCTACAAAGCTACAGAGAAACCCTGTCTCAAAAGACAAAACGAAATAAAGACCCATTACTAGGCAAAAAGTGGTCCTTTCACTTTTTCTTTACTCCTAATGCAGCCTGTCTTTACATATACATGTCTTTACACCCCACCAATTTTTTATGTGCTACTGGAGACTGAATCCAGGGCTTTGCAGCCCACTAGGCAAACACTCTATAAACTAAGCTAAATCTCCAGATATCCCCTTTCTTTTTCGCATTTCACACGATCCTTCTCTGGACCTCTACCCTACTTATCCCAAAAACTGCTTTACAGAAGGTCAAGAAAATGTCTGACTGACCCTCGCTCCCAGATTTGTTCAACAAATCTCTTCTCCATTAGCACACCTTGAGCAACCCAAGCCTCCTTGTCCTAGTTTCCTGGAAGTTACTTCTTCGTGACCCTGGCAAGAGAAGTTTCTGATCCTGTCAGTTGGACTCAATATCGTCAGGTTACTTTCCGTTTTTCTTTCTTTCCTCCAAGTGCTACTGGGATTGCCCGCGACTGCCACCGTGTCCGCTTTCTCAGGTTACACCGGGAACCTCAAGTGTAGGAAGTCGTGGTCCGTGCCACGCATACCCAAAGCACCAAGCCTGTCCCCTCATCGGCGTCCTAAAGTTTTTCTTCTCCCGCCCAACTCCAAAGTCGCTCCCTCGAGTCCATCAGTGTCCGTCCAGCTCGAGAAGAGCAACCCTCCGAAGGCTCGGCTCATCCCGGGCTCAGGACTCGCTGCCCCGCCCTCTCCACACTCCCGCAACCCGCGAGCTCTGCGCGGGAAGCGAACGCGTAGGAGCCGGCCGCGCCCCCAGCTCCGCTCGCTGCAGGCTTCCGTTCGCGGCCCTCGACCGCCCACGGCCTCCCGCCGTCGCCGCGCCCCCTCCCCCCGCCTCCAGCCCGCCTCTTCACCTCGCAGCAGCGCCCGAGAGTCCGAGAGGAATCGGTGCTTCGCTACTAGCACGTCACGTCGGGCGGCCCGAGGGAGTAGCGCCCAGAGGAGCAAGAAGCCTTGTGGCCGCAGTGGGACTCCCGGGCGAAGCGGCTTACCCCAGGCCCCGCCAATGGCCCTCCCCTCCGCCGAACAAAAGAGCCTCTCACTCTGCGCTGCCCGCCGCCGGCACCGCGCAGGCGCGCTGACCCGCCGCACGGCATCATGGGGCTGGGAGTCCGTGCAAGACTACAAGTCCCAGAGTGCCGCGTAAGTCTCGGGTCAGCCGCCCCACTTTCAAGGGTTGTGGGGAAGTTTCCATAGTTTTGTTTTTCCTTTAAACTGGAAAGGCGGGGTCGACTCTAGTTTATAACTCTCCAGTTTAGAAAGTTGGTGAGTGGTGGTGGGGTTTGTTTGCTTAGTAACGGGGTATGAAGACCAGCTGGCTTCGAACTCGTGGCCTTCCTTTTGCCTCAAACTTCCAAGATTACAGGTGCGCGCCAATACAATTTATTCAGTCTACCCAGAACATGTGTGTTTGGAAACTAGCCCCTGGATAGTTGGTCAGGAAAATCATTTGCCTCTGGGCAGTTCTGTAATTAATAGCCTCTGCGTTTAAAAAAATAATGTTTAACCCCATCATTCGGGAACTAGAGGCTGGTGAATCTCTGTGACTTTGAGGCCAGCCTGGTCTACAGAGCTAGTTCCAGGACAGCCAGGGCTGTTACACAGAGAAACTCTGTCTTGAAAAACAAAAGAACAACAACAAAAATCTTAACATGTTTGTCTTCTGAGATTTACCAAATCTCCACCTTTCAATAATGTCCAGAGGTCTCTGTAATCTTTTATCTCCACCTCCATGAGGTTCCTATTCCTCAGCCTTGAAATCACTTTCCCTTTCAGAAAGTACTAAATTAATCCTCTTTTTTGTTATTTTTTTCTAGACAGCTGTTTCAGGATACCTGTCCTGAAACTAGCTTTGTAGACCAGGCTGGCCTCGAACTCACAGAGATCTGCCTGCCTCTGCTTCCCGAGTGCTGGGATTAAAGACATGTGCCACCACTGCCTGACAAAATCCTTTTGGTAGTCATCATCTGTCACATCTTGAGTTTTCTGTTCCCTCTCTTCCTCCCTTTTCCATGTCCCTTCTCTTTCCTTTCCTTTCTTTGTCCTTCCCTCTCTTTTTATTTTTGTTTTGGTTATTATTTATTTATTTGTTGGGGATAGACAGGGTCTCAAGGGAGCCCTGGCTAACCTTGAACTCTTTATTCTCCTGCCTCCAAATGCTGGAGTTACAGGCATGTACCACCACATGCAAAAATCTCTCTTTATTATGGGTGACTTTTGTGGGAACTCCTCCATATCCATGAGCACTCCTTACCTAGCTAATTAAGCAAAAAAAAAACCCAAAAAACAAAACAAAACAACAACAAAAATGTGGTTGTCGTTCTTTAGCAAGTATGTAGTTCTGATTTCAGCTAAGTTGCTGGTAACTTTTGAACTGTAAACTCCACTAAGAATAGAAATACTCCCTTATATGGCTCTTTGTAGCCACAACACCCAATAAAGTCCTTGGTATTTGTTGCCAGCATTTATCTACCCCTATTTTGGCTCTCGCTGTTGGGGAAAAAAATTCATTGAGTAAATGGTCAAATGAATGAATGGGATGATGTCTTCCTTCCTGAGAGAAAATAGAACTGGTCATACTTCCAAAGGTCAGGTGTGATGAACCATGCCTCTTAATCCTAGGACTCAGGAGACTGAGGCAGGAGCATTGCTGTGAGTTTAAGAGCAGTTTAGGCTGTGTAGGGAACACCAGGCCAGCCTTCACTACCAAGTGAGAGCCTGCATCAAAAAACCAAAACAATGTCCTGTCCAAAAGACTAAGACCAAAGGAAAAGAGAAAAAGGGGTTTAGCTTAGCAATACCATACAAAAATTAGTTAGAAGAGGCTATTCTTCCTAAAAGCATTTAGGTTGAGCCTCCCAAAATAGATAGGAACCCACTTCTTTCCTGAAGTGGGGTGTTTTTGATAACTTTGAAAATGAGAATATCAGTAATACTTTTAGCTTTGTTTCATCTTGCATTGGTGCCGGGGATCAAACTCAACAGGGCCTTGCACATGGTAAGAAAGCACTTTACAGGCCTGGGGAGATGGTTCAGAGGTTGAGGGCATTTGCTGCTCTGTCCCCACCACCCATATGGTGGTCATAACATCCTGTAATTCCAGTTGCAGGGGACCCCACTCCTTCTGATCTCGCTGCACACACTACACTCCATGGCACTCCGAGCCTAAGACATTATCATTGAGGATGTTCCCCAGTGCTAGGGTGTATTTCTTTCACTGGCTCTGATTCCAGGGGCAAAGAGTGCTTCTTTGGCACTGGTTTCAGGGTCAGGGTGCATTGCTTTGGCTCTTGTTGCAGGGCCAAAGTGTGTTTCTTTGGCCATGCTCAGGATGTGTTTCTTTGCTGGCCCTTTTCCCCTACCATTGGCATGGTGGCCCAAATCAGCATTCTCAGCACACAAAGGCCTGCGATAGGAAAATGAGTTTAAAGCCAGACTGGGCTACATAGTGAGACACTCAACAACAACAGAAAGAAACAAATCACAAGTAACGTGGGGAAGAGAGAGAGAGAAAAAAAAGTGTTATTGCAAAAATAAGGGCATTCTGACAAACCCTCTCTCTCCTCTTTGTCCACAAAGTGTAACCCCAGGCAAGCTGCTGAACTTATTATAGGCTCATTTTATAGCGTTTTTGCAGAATTGACAATATTATCAGTGAAGGGCCCAGACCCTCACCCAGTCCCCTGCCTTTGCAGCCATGACAGGCTGTAGAAAAGACCAAGCAAGATGTAGGCCTCTGACTCAGCAACATATGCTGAGCCCCCAACCTTGCCCTAGTCACAGATACCCTCCATGTGGCAAGGAACCAATCAGGAGTTAGCTGGTGGGCTCTGGATGTGCTTTACCAATAAGTGGGATGTAGAGCATACACTAGAAGGGCCTCCAGGCATAGCAACCTTGCTGCAGCTGCAGCTGATCGATCAACACAGGACAGTTGATACACCAATCCTGAGACAGTTGCTATGCAACTAATGGACCCCGCCCCCAGACATTCCCCTTGCTCTATCCAAATATATTCCCTGCCCCACTGCTGCTCGAAGTCCTCCTGCTTCACCCTCTGTGTCAGATGCACAGAGGAACCTGAGTTAACTTGTAAAATTAAAGTCTGTTTGCTTTTGCATCGGATTGGGTCTTTTGGTGATATGGGGGTTCAGAGTTTGGGCACAACGATCAGTAAATTCTAGTACACATTTCTCTCCACACTGTTGGAAATTCTTTGTTTCATTTCATACGATTCATACGATTTTCTTTCTGTTTTTGTTTTTTTTATAGGTGGGGTTTTTCTGTGTAGCCCTGGCTGTCCTGAGTTTTCTGTTCCCTCTCTTCCTCCCTTTTTCCATGTCCCTTCTCTCCGTAGACCAGGCTGACCTCAAACTCACACAGATCTGCCTGCCTCTGCCTCCTGAGTGCCAGGATCAAAAGCATGCACCACCATCAACTGGCTCTTTTCTTTTTATAAAAGTTTTCTTTTCATTTTTTTCACGTGTATGGGTGTTTTGCCTATAGGTGTATATGTCTGTGGACCACATGCATACAGTCCTAGAAGATCAAAAGGGGGTGCCAGATCCCTGGGAACTGATGGCTGTGAGCTGCCTTGTGGGTACTGGGAATCCTCTGGGTGAGCAGACAGTGTTTTTTGTTTGTTTTGTTTTTGTTTTATTGTATGCTACAGCCAGTGTATATGAAATGGTTAACCCTTGTGAAGCAGAAGTCCATGAAAATTCAGACAGATAGATGTTAAGGACTGACTAGTAGAAAATTGCGTATTATTATGGCACATGCTATAGAAAGTTTTTGTACAGACTTCAGATTTAGTTCTGTTGATTGAGTATAACTGGCTCATGAACAGTGTTTGAGAAACCTCAAAATATATGAATACAAGGTATTTGTACTTGAATCCATTCCAGTCAATAGAGGGACATGTTGAGCATTCGGCGGACAGAATTGTTTCGAGCCTGCGGCTGCCTGGGAAACCTTCACGCAGTTGAGCTCAGCCTCTAGCTGGAGCTGCTGAACCACCTTCTTCATGGGGGCAACTATAGAAGAACCCAATATGGCGCTCGGGACAGCCGTGCCAACTTGTCAGGCAGAGAGAGGGTGCCCGTTCAGGGGACTGAGGGCACAGCGTATGCTTTTAACTCACTACTGTGAACTAGGCTGACCCAGAACTCAGAAATGTGCTCACCTCTGCCTCCCTATGTTGTGCCCAAATTTTGAACACCAAAATCACCAAGAGAACCAATCTAATGCAAAAGCAAAGAGTCTTTTTCTTCTTTTCTTTTTTGAGACAGGGTTTATCTGTGGCTTTGAAGGCCGTCCTGAACTAGCTCTTGTAGACCATGCTGGTCTCAAACTCACAGAGATCCGCCTGCTTCTGCCTCCCGAGTGCTGGGACTAAAGGCGTGCTCCACCACTGTCCAGGAGCAAAGTCTTTAATTAATTAACAAACTCCGAAGCCCTCTGTCCATCTGACACAGCAGATGGGGCAGGAAATCTATTAGAGTGACAGGAATGTCTGGGGTCTCAGGATTGATGCACCTCTAAGTTTGGGCAACCTGTCCTGTGTTGATTGGTCAGCTGCAATCAACAGCTGTGGCAAGGTTGCTATGGCCTATAGGCCCTCCCAGGGTGGTTGCTATGCTCTGTACTCCACTGTTACTATAAAGCACATCCAGAGCCCACCAGCTACCTTCTGATTGGATCTCTGGCTTCCTAGTGATTGGTGGAAGGTGGGGAAAGGGCAGAAGCTCAGCACACGTTGCTGAGTCAGAGGTCTTTGTCTTGCTAGCTCTCTTCTGCAGCGTGTTATGGCCACCAAAGCAGGGGGCTAGATGAGGGTCTGGTCCCTTCACCTAGTGTTGGGTCTTTTAGTTTTGAGACAGGGTCTCATGTATCCTGGGCTAGTTTCAGACTGTGGCCAAGAACTGTAGGGTCTCAAACCAGAGAAGAGTGGCTGAAGTGTCTACTTAACATATCAAAGCAGCCCTGAGAGCCAGGTTCTTCCTGCACCCCTCAAAGCCAACCTCTTTGGGCCCTTCTGGCTGCCACCCTGCCCCCTACCCTAAACTTATCCAATCCACTGGCTGCTCTTCCCCCAGCTGCCCTACCCTATATAATCCAGCTGTCTGGGGCACTTGATCTTTCACCTCTGGCTCTCCCCTCTTCCCTCTCCTCACATGGCTCAGGGGCATGTCCTTTCTGGACTCGCTGTCCCTTTTATCTACAACAAATTTCCTCTTTCGCCATGCCTGGGATCAGTCATGTCCTTTCCCCTCTATTTCTTTTTCTTCCATTTAATAACCCTCAATTCCTGATCTTCCTGTCTCATCCTCTAAAGAATTGGCATTACTAGACTTTGAACTTCATGACCAGTTTGGACGGCTACCTGAAATCCAACTGTTAAAGATTTATTCATTCTGGAGTTAACCTACTCTTATAAAACGTTTAACCCACTCCCCCACCCCATCCTCCTCTGGTTTGTTTGCCTTTTTACATTGATTCCCCGATAGTTGTGTTTGATTAAAATATGTACTTGTAAGCCACATACCTCTGATTTTGACTCGTTCTAGCCTTGGGTTTTGTTGTTGTTGTTGTTGTTTTAATTTTGGGGTCTTGGGGTTGGAGAAATGGCTCATAGGATAAGAGTATTTGCAATTCTTCCAGAGGTCCTGAGTTCGAAATCTCTCCCCCCCCAAACCCCATCCACATGGTGGCCTGTGATGGGCTCTGATGCCCTCTTCTGGCATGCAGGTGTATATGCAGATAGAGCACCATATACAAGAATAAATAGATTTCAAAAAACAAATAAACTGAGCCAGGTGGTGGTGGTGGTGGTGGTGGTGCATGCTTTTGATCCCAGCATTGGGGAGGCAGAGGCAGGCAAATCTCTGTGAGTTTGAAGTCAGCCAGGTCTACAGAACAGAGCTAGTTCCAGGTCAGCTAGAGTTGTTACACAGAAAAACCTTGTCTCAAAAAACAAAACAACAAAAACAAAACAAAAAAAATAAATAAAAAAAAAATTGTGAGGTCTTTTGTAGCTCAGCTTGACTTTAGAACTCCATCTTAACCTCCCCAGTGCTGGGATTATACATGTTTCCCCAGGCCCAGCTTTTTAAATATATTTTATATACAAGTTTGGGATATTTTTTACCATGATCCGCGTGACATCTTACACCGCAGCATTGTGCTGGTTCTCAATATGTTTTTTAAATAATGTATTTATTTTTATTTTATGTGCATTGGTGTCCGTGTGAGGTGTCAGATCTTGGAGTTACAACTTGTTGTGAGCTGCTATGTGGATGCTGGGAACTGAACTGGGAGAGCAGTCAGTGCTCTTACCCAATAAGCAATCTCTCCAGCCACTCAGTATGTTTTTTAAGTTTTTAAGGGTTTTGAAGTTTGTATTGTTCAAGTTGTAGGAGGTTGTATAAAGATTGGTCCCAACATCAACAGCTGATATTTTTTAGGCAGCATGGCACATGCATATAATGACAGCATTTGGGAGGCAGGAGAATTACTAATTCCAGGACCACCTAGCAAAAACCCTAGGCAGACCATCTGGTCATTTGATGTTTTGTTATAACAAAAGAATATTCATAATTTTTAGAGAAGGCTAAAACAACACAACACAAAAAACTGTTTCCCAATAATATGCTTGCACTGGGCTAGATCTTCTTCATAAACTAAAACAATAGATCACGGAAGAGAGACAAACAGACAAAAAGACTTGGAACTGAAGAAATGACTCAGAAATTAAGAGCACTTTTTGCTCTTGCACAGGGCCAGGGTTCAGTTCCCAGACCCTTACAACGGCTCCAATCATTTGTAACTCCAGTGCCAGGAGATCTGAGGCTCTCATCTGACCTCTGAGAGTTCCAGGTAGGTATCCATACTTACAGGCAAAACTCAGACACAAAATAAAAAGAAATAAACATTTATTTTTGGTGTGTGTGTGTGTGTGTGTGTGTGTGTGTGTGTATGTATGTCGGATTCATTGGAGTTGGAGTTACAGGAATTTGTTAGCTGCCTGATGTGGGTGCTGAACTCATCTTCTAGAAGAGGAACAAACACTCTTAAGCTCAGAGCCATTTCTTCAGTCCCTGTTTGGTTGTTTTTGAGACAGGGTCTTAGGTAGTCCTGGCTAGTTGGCAATGGGCTTCAATTCCTGCCTTTACTTCCAAGTTCTGGTATTACAGGTGTAAAATTATCTTTTTAACAGATCACAAAATTTACTTTTATTTTTTTAATGGTATTTTGAGATTGAACCTTACTCTGTAGCCCGGATGGCCTAGAGCTCACTAATGTAGCTTTAATCTTGCATGTGTTAGGATTCCACGCGTGAGCCCTTCTATTGCCTTAAGAGGAATTTTGATGTCACCAGAGTTGGCATTTTCACCAGCTTTTTCTTGCTTGTTACCTGCGCGATCCTGCTTTGGGCTTGTTATCGGGAGTCACTGTGAGTTGCCAGCCTTCTGGTTTGGTTTTTACCGGGATAATCTGCGTTTTTTCCAAATCTGACTGACAGTGCCCTTGACATTTCAGCTGGGGAACTGCAACCTCCGGGGTTCAAATAGGGACCCTCTCGAGATCTTAGTAACGCTCCAGGAATGCGTGGAACTTCCCCACACTACTGACAACTCTGTAACACCGGTACAGACACTTCGGATCCCAAGATGCTCCTGCAGATCTTTAATGACGCTCCCTGCGCGCTGATTGGCGCGCCTGACAGAGGTGGGCGGGACTCGACACTGGAGTGGACGTTGAGGCGTTTCCGTCCTCGCGGTCCACCTCCCGCGCCCCTAGCGATTTCCGGAAAGATCCGAGTGCAGCTCAAATCTGGGCGGGGCGGAGGGCCGCTGCTGACCGGCGATCGCCACTGAGAGCCCTCGTCTGCAGGGGTGGGACGTTCTGAACACTCAGGATTGGTCCTTCGGGAGCCGCCTCCCGTCGTGCACCGGGGCGCCGGCGACTCACCCGGAAGGAGAAGCCGGGATTCGGGCTATCTGGTGCGGTGCTGGTGGTGTCGCTGTGGAGAGAGCTGCTGCTGCTCTCAGGTGAGGGGGCGTGGGCGGAGCCGCGGCTCGTAGGTGCCGCTGGAGTGGAGGGGTCACGCCGGCCTGAGGAGCAGTAGTGGCATTTGAGTGATGGTCTCGTGTGACATGCTAGGGAAGGGGTTGTCTTACCGCCCGGTGTGAAAGTGAGGGCTTGCTCGGGACCCAACAAGAGAGGAAGCCTGGCCTTTCAGTTTACCTTGAGAGTAGAAGATGCCTTTCGTCCCAAGTTTAACCGGGAAAGAAGGAGCTTGTGTCTATTTTCCATCTAGTTTGATAAGAATGGAAGGGAGTGGCCAGAGTCAGAGTTCGGGGATAGCTGTCCAAGTGGCCGGGAGTGGGAGAAAAATGGCAGATATTTCTCGCAGATATGGAAATTATGGTCGCCTTTGTTATTTCCAGTGAAATGGGTGGCTTTATCGACTGGAGCAGCTGCTTGATGGGCAGGACAGTGTCAGGCCATAGAGCTCCCTTTAACACCTGTGGGTATTTAGGAAGGCGAGCTCTTTGATTTGCAAAAGTTGCCGTCTGTTGACACCAAAGGGTCTAGAATGAGTAAGGCAGGAGGCTCCTTGGCCAAACGTTTTATAGCCTGATTTGTTTTGAAGTAGTTTAAGTGGTAGAAAAAATGAGGGCTAGGCCTTGAGTTGCTCCCCTGAATTAGTAATTGCGAGCTTTACAATGCGTCAACTTTGTATACAGCAAAAGATCTGGTTCTTCCCCAGGACTGTTGGTGCTGGTACTGCGGAGGGAAACAAACAGCACTTCAGATGTGATAGAAAAGGCCCTGGAAATGTAGTTAGCATTGAGTAAGTTTCCTAGCCCTTGGAGGTTAATTGACTTTATCCTGTCTTAGTGGATGCACAGATCCATCTCTAGGTTGTGGAGCTGAAGTTAAGAGCTTGATGCTTCTCCAGGAATGGACTGAGTTTAGTTTTCTTCCGGAAGGAAGTTGATGGAGAATAGTGGTTGTTAGAAATGGGGTCTAGGTTTTACCAGGTTTGGGGGCCCACAACTTTAATGCCAGCGGAGGCGAGTTAGGAGCCAGACTGGCTACAGAGTGAGAGAGTGAGTTCCAGGACAGCCAGGGCTGTTACACAGATAAACCCTGTCTCGAAAACTAAAAAAAGAAAAAGAAAAGAAAAAAGAAATGGAGTTTAGGTTTTTGCAATTCCAGGGTCTTAAGGAATCATAAACCAGAACTTCCTCAGTGCCCTTTAAACTTAGGTTTAAACATATAAACACATGGAGTCTTGGAGGCTTGGAATTTTTAAAAGCCAGTTCATGGGTGTTTCTATGTGACATTAGCTCCACAATAAAGGAGAAAAACTTCCACTTGGGGGTGCTGCGGGCCCCTTTCAAACTATTCTTGAGAGCAAAACTATGATAACTGTTTAGTTATTGAGCTAGAATCTTGAATTTCACAGACCTTTCCAGGCAGAGAGGTGTGAATTCCCCTCTGCCCTCTGTGGAGATGACTGTTTTCTTGTCATCTTTCCTACTGTACTACAAAAAAAAACACTTTGAAATATGTAACACTCTGTTCCTATGCTAGCAGTTTAGCAAATGCCTATAAAGAGAAAGGGGTGGGGAACCCCAGGAGGTTAATTATTCACATCAAGTCTGTCTGCTATTTTTGGTCACAGACCTTTGTCTGTTTCCATCTGGGCTGTTAGTCTGGGTTATTGGGGGAATTGGAGTTTCCTGCCTTTCAGTTCAGGGCCTGTTGGAGGTGGTGACTGCAGCCGATAAAAAATCAGATTGTCAGCAAGAATGCTGTTTGTTATGGTGTTGAAATCACAAAACCTTGGGCTTGCTCCACAGTGTAGCTCAATTTTGTCATCTGCCATGCAGCTTTGTCCCTGCATGCAATGTCTGTCTGTAGAAGTGAGACCTTCTGGGATATTGGAAAGAATTGCAAAAGCTGTTTGCTCTGCTAATTTCATGCTGTAAATGAGTTCCCCTTCTTTTGAAACATTAGCCCTGTGTTAGCAAAACATAAAATAGACGGAAGCTCATTATGCACTCTTCTAATGGTAAGGCAGAACTAATAAGAGAATGTGTTTAAAATTAATTGTGGGACTGTAAAAACGAGTGGGTGTGTGAATGGGCATGGGAGGAGGGGAGAGAGAGCTTAGATAGTCTTGTTTTCCCAGGAGCCAGCCCGGATCATTTGTTGGCAGTACATATTGGCTGAAGTCAGTTTTCATTTCAAGGTAAATTGGAAAGGGAAATTAAACCTTATTGTTCTGCTCTTAAGAGAGAGGAAGGAGGTGGAGGCGGCAGCCGGGGTGGATGCTGTTGGAGTGGTTCTAGGAGTAACAAGATTAGTGCTGTATTTTAACAGAAGGTGACATCATGGGCCCCTTTGGAACCTAGCAACCCTGTGCCGCAGCCTTCATGGTCCCCTTGCTGGAGCGGGCGGTGTCGCTATACACGTAAACTGCCACATTGGGGGAAACGAGAGGCTTAGGCTTTAATGAATCTTTACAAAGGAGGGAAATGCATCCTGAGTTGACCCTCGAAGCTGCGGGGTGCTTGGGCAGAGATACAAACCGGATGGCATGTCAAGATTGGAAATGGTTACGGTGGTTGGCCCCAGTTCTAGAGAGCGGATAAGGGAAGGTGGCAACTGTAACTGGACCATTCAGTTGGCTGCTCCCAGGAGCACTCCAGCTCAATGACTCACCTGTCTGGAGAGGACTTTGGTTAGCAAGAAAGATTGCTGGAGCATTGATATTCACAGGGACTGGGTTGTCTCAACAACCAGGAGGGGGTGCTGTTAGGCTCCTTTTCAAAGCTGTGCTCCCCAGTACTTCCAAGCCACAATCCTCAGGCAGAAGTTTTACAAAGGAACCCACCTGCTTTTCTGGCCACCCACAACATATTTTCTACATACCCCAACAAGCTCTAGGTTGAGGTGGCTTTGTAGCGGGTCCCAGGAGTAGCCTGAGAATGGAGACAAATTCCCCGGGGCTTGCCATTAACTAGTGTGGGTGTTTTCCCCATCCCCTTTTGAGTTTCACACACCATAATTGGGTTTCCCCAAGGACTATCTACTGAAAACTTTTGGGGTTTTGTCCTGACAAAACCTGGTAAGGACATACTTGCTAACTCTGCTTGTTCCTGTGTCTTCTGCTCTCAGATGTTTCCTTCCGATGGGCTTTTGGTGTAGGATGTTGGAGAACCAAGAGCTGGAGGTAAGAGCGGGCTACAGGTGGGTCAGAGTTGGACGGCCTTTTAGGAGGAGGGGCCACAGATGCAGATCATCGTCTGTGGTGTGGCTTCCTCTGGTCATACCCTTGGTGTTTCTGATGAGCTCAGAAGAAATCCAGGTGAAGGAAATCACTAGCAATTGTACATGCTGAGAAGTGAGCTTCCATTTTGACTATTTTCTTTTGGTTGGAAATTACTAGAATGTAGTGCTAGACAGGGTTTCTCTGTGTAGCTTTGGAGCCTATCCTGGAACTCTCTGAACAGACCAGGCTGGCCTTGAACTCACAGAAATCCATCTGCTTCTGCCTCCCAAATGCTAGGACTAAAGGTGTGTGCCACCACTGCCTGGCGAGTTTTATTTCTTATTTATGCTCTAAGTACAGTGCCTGGCATGCATACTTCTTGTATCAGTGGAGAAATGATTGGGAATTGGTACTGAATGAGAAACCTTGGTAACTACTGTGTAGTCAGAGCTGCCTTTCTAACTCTGAGATCACGGTTTCTTATGATCTCAACACTTGGGAGGTAGATGTGTGAAAAATGCCACATGTTCAAGGCAACAAGTCTACACAGTGAGTTTCAGGCCAGCCAGGGCTCCCAAGCCAAAACCAAACCATTTTCTCTCTGTATAGCTAAGTTGAAGCTGAGGGAATATTTTATTTTCATACCTGCAGGAGGTGATCACCGTGCGTGTTCAGGACCCCCGGGTGCAGAATGAAGGCTCCTGGAATTCTTACGTGGACTATAAGATATTCCTTCATGTGAGTCAAGCTTCTGTAATGGGGGTCAGGGCTATGGGCTGTGCTGAAATAGAAGTGATTTGTGGGTGTTCCCAACAGCCTGAGACAGAAGAGTTAGAATAAAAAACGTGTGGGGAAGAAAGAATACGAGGTGTAATTGTGAATTGCTTTCAGTCTGTCTAGTGGCATCTTAGTCTGGGGACCGATGTCTGATAATTTGGCCCCTTAATGAGAGTGATGGTGGTGAATTCATATAGACTTAGTCTTTTTCCATTTAACCCTTTTTATGAACTTCCTCTTGTAGACAAACAGCAAGGCCTTTACTGCCAAGACCTCTTGTGTGCGGCGCCGCTACCGTGAATTCGTGTGGCTGAGGAAGCAGCTACAGAGGAATGCGGGTTTGGTGTGAGTTTACCTTTGCTGCCTTCTCAGGTCTGAACAGACTCTGGGGTGATTATGCGGGAGCTGGACTTTACAGAGAACTAAGGAGTGTCCCTCCTTAGAACATGCCAGGCACAAAAACACTGCTTTAAATTAGTGTTTAAGTCAGTGAAGGGAAACCAACATTCTCCTTTCTAGTTATTTGAAAAACTTAGCAAAACTGTATGGACGGGAAAAACATGTGTATATATACACTCATGTACTCACACATTTATGTTTCACTGACTTAAACACATTTTAAAACTGGATGGCCTGCCCAGTTAGTTACCATGTGGCATGATGGGGTTACTGCCATGGGGTATGCCAGTTGATTCCCTTAGTTCCTCTCCTCTAGGTTCGGGTGTCTGATTGTTGTTCTCTCTTTGAGGGTATCTGTGTAATTTTCTCTCCTTTTCTTCTTTTGTGTGCTGGGGATTGAACTCAGGACTTGTTCGTGGCTGGCAATCACTATCACTGAGTTATATCTTCAGCCCTGACTGCTTGTTATTATTTATTTTTTTTTAATTTATTTAACTTTATTATATGTGCATTGGTGTGAAGGTATCAGATCCCCAGGAACTTGGATTACAGACAGTTATGAGCTACCATGTGGGTGGTGGGAGTTGAACCCATGTCCTCTGGAGGAGCAGCCAGTGCTCTTAACCTTTGAGCCATCTCCCCAGCCCGCTTGTTATTATTTTTTAATGTGTTCCCTGTGCTTTATAATAGAAGCCAAGAAAGTTTAACAATAACGTGCTGTAACTCATCTCATTTTTAGCAAATTCTGGGTCTAGAGCAGTCTATTTTATTTATTTATTTGTTTGTTTGTTTGTTTATTTATTTATTTATTTCTGAGCCTGTGTGTGTGTGTGTGTGTGTGTGTGTGTGTGTGTGTGTGTGTGTGTGTTAGCTCCAGGCTGGCCTCAAATGCTCCCTTCATCTCTTGGCTTTAGCCTGCCGAGTTGTTGAGATTATAGACACAAGACAACATGTCTGACTTGGAGTAGATAGTTTAATTTACATGCGAGGACCCTGCATTCCATCTTTCAGTTTCTTCCTTTTACAGTAATGGGGCTGGATGCTGGGGAGATGGCTGTTGGTATAATGATTGCCGTGAAGCATGAGGAGCTGAGTTGGATCCATAGTACCGTGTGAAAAGCCTGTAATCCAGTGCTGGGAAACTGAGACAGGAATCCTAGGGGCTTGACAGCCAGCTAGTCTAGCCAAATGGATGAGCTCTGGGGTCAGCAAGACACTCAGTTTCAACAAATGAAGTGGAGGGTGACTGAGGAAGATATCCTGTATCACATGAATGTGTATGCACATGCTCCCCCACCCCAATGCAGAGCACAGCAGTAGTAGAACTCGGTGTAGTGGAGCAGGCCCATAGTCCTACCACTTAGGAAGCAGAGACAAGAGGATTACTGCAAGTTCCAGGCCAACCATGGCTATATAGCATAGTGAGGCCACGTGTCAAAAAGCCCCAAAAGAGGCTGGAGAGATGGCTCAGTAGTTAAGAGCCTTTGTTGCTCTTGCAGAGGACCTGGGTTTGGCAACCCATACTATGTTGTCTATAACGGCCTGTAATTATAGTTCCAGGGGGTCTGAGTCCCTCTTCTGGCCTCTGGATACTGTGCACACATGATGTACATATCATCAAGCAAGCATATACATATGAAGAAAAAAGCAGTTGATCTTGGAAGTGGTATACTAGATGGAATGGTATAGTAGCATGGGTTTGGAATCAATAGACCTAGCTACTAGCTGTGTTGTATATCAGTGAGATTTTTTGTTACGTTTTGTTTTGAGACAGGTTTTCTCCGCATAGTCCTGGCTATCCTGGAATTGACTCTATAGACCAGGCTGACTTTGAAATTAGCCATCTGCCTGCCTCTACTTCCCAAATTGCTGGGAATATGCCACTACACCGGCTGCCAGTGGGCATTTTATGTCACTTCTCTGGTTTTCTGAAAGGACACTAATATGTTTCTCATGGGGTTTTTAGGGTTAAATGCCATGTTTGTGGACATGTAATGAAAAGTGCCTGCCATAGGGCATACCATCAACCATTGTTAGCTCTGTCACGTCCCTTACTGAAAGCTAATTGTATTGATTGGACCTCTTTTCAGGGGATTACTTTGGGTGGGGTTGGAGTGATGTTTCACTTACCGTGAGCGTTACACTATGCTTCCACAGGCCGGTACCTGAACTTCCTGGGAAGTCCACTTTCTTTGGCAGCTCTGATGAGTTCATTGAGAAGCGACGGCAAGGTCTACAGCATTTCCTAGAAAAGTGAGTGGACATGCTGGGTTAGCATTGGTCACCATTGTGGAGGCACGGCCTGAGGAAGGTGCCAGGCAGGATGCCAACCCCAGCCCTGCTCATGCAGCCACATTTGTAGTGACTTGCTTTCTTGTACCCTCCCATCTCCAGTGCTCCATGAAGCCTAAGCCTGGCGGGGATGGGGGTGGGGGTGAGGGTGGGGGTGGGGATGGGGATGGGGGTAGGGGTGGGGATGATATGGACACAGCTGCTCCACCACATGTTCTGTATCCTGCTCTCTGTTGCTCCAGGGTCCTGCAGAGTGTGGTCCTTCTGTCAGACAGTCAGTTGCACCTCTTCCTCCAAAGCCAACTCTCAGTGCCTGAGATTGAAGCCTGTGTCCAGGGCAGAGGGTCCCTGTCTGTGTCTGATGCCATCCTTTGCTATGCTATGTCAAACTGTGGCTGGGCCCAGGAGGAGAGGCAAAGCACTGCTCACCTGGCTAAAGGAGACCAGCTTAACAGGTAACTGCTGTAGGACTTGTTGAGGAACCTGGGGCTGGGATTACTGACCAGTGACATATGGGATGTGTCTATGCGTTAGGGACAGGGATGCCACAGAATTGATAGCCTTGGAAAAGGCCTGGTTCTCTATCTTGGATGGGAAGCTAGCAGTCCCACTGAGACTCGGGGAGGAAAAAGGGGCAGCCTTCCTTGGCTGCCTTTTTTCTTTTAAGTCAGAGTCTCACTCTGTGGCCTTGTACTGGCCTGAGCTCAAGGATTCTAGGTGTGTACACAGCACTCAGTCACTTTTAGAATACTTGTTTCTTCTTCTTCTTTTTTTTTTGTTGTTGTTGTCTCATTGTGTATCCCTAGCTACTCATTATGTAGGCCACTTGCTATGTAGACCAAGCTGGTCTCACCATCAACAGAGATCAGCCTCCTGAGTGTTGGCATTGAAGGTGTGCACTGCCGTACCAAGCTCTTTGTAAAAATCGATTAATTAGTTCATTGTGATTCAGGGTGGAGATGAAGTGTGGGCTTCACTTGCGTTAGGTGTATGTTCTGCCACCAAGCCACCTCCTTAGCTCTTAACACGTTCCTGTTCTAAATGAAGAAATGCTACTCCAGTGAGCAACGGCTGTCCGTTCCTCCTGTAACCACAGTCTGCTTTCTGTCTGCATCTGCCTGTTCTGGACATTTCAAACACATGGAGTCATGTGGGCAGGTGTATCTAGCTTTTTCCATTCAGCATAATACTTTAAGGTGTTTTGTTTGTTTGTTTGGTTTGGTTTGGTTTTTGGTTTTTGGTTTTTGGTTTTTCAAGACAGGGTTTATTTGTATTGTTTTGGAGCCTGTCCTGGAACTAGCTCTTGTAGACCAGGCTGGTCTTGAACTCACAGAGATCCATCTGCCTCTAGCTCCTGAGTGCTTGGAGTAAAGGCGTATACCACCAACGCCCAGCTTTAAGTTTTGTTTTTTTTTTTTTTAATCACATTTTATTTTGTTTGAGTGTGTGTATGTGAATATGTGTAGTCGTGTAGTCATGGCATATGGAGGTCAGAGGACCACTTGTTGGGGTCAGTTCTCTCCTCCTGCCATGTGGGTCCTGGGGATTGAAGTAGGTCATCAGGCTTGCCAATGGGGGTTTTTATTCACTGTTGTGCTGGCTCCGGCATGTTTCAGCACTTTTTATGGCTGAATATTTATTTATCTATGCTCGTCTCTTCATTTTTATCATCTATTCATGCCAATCTTTCCCTTCCAGTTGCTGCTTTCTTCCAAGATCAGGCAGGAGGAGCTCTCCTTCTCCATTGCCCAGTGAAGAGAAGGACCACGTAGAAACGTGGGCTCCAGTGATTGACTCTGAGGGACCATCCTTAGAAAGTCCCATGCTGCCACCCAACTCCTCACCATCATGCTGTGATATTGCAAGACCTGAGGAGGGACTCTCTGTGTCCCAGCCTGTGAGAAGGGCTGTGGGAGGGGACCATGCTGTGCCTTTGGATCCTGGCCAGCTAGACACAGTGTGGGGAAAGTGAGCTGTGGCTGAGTCCTTGGTTCTCTTGGGTGGTGGAGAAGATGCAGGCCACGGTCACATTCAGGTGGGACTGGGCACGGGGCAGGTATAGGGGAAGTTGGGCTGTTTAGCATCTTCCATCCACATCTACTCAGGTTTGCTGTGCAGAGGTTGTGACTGCCTCTGCTATATCTCCTCCATGGGAAAAACACCACACTGGTGTTTGTAAGTTAAGCACAGGGTTCAGAAGCTGTTGGTTTTAAATAGAACTGTATTTACTTCCCCAGGAGCTGAGTTTCTTCATGTGTTTGTTTAGACACAGAGGCACTGCCACGGGTAAATGGTCTGGGGACCCTCTTCATGGCAGATTTTAGCTGCCATATTGAATACTGTCCCAACAGAATGCTTCTATTGTTATGTTCCCATCTTGGCAGGCTGAAGTTTTTCCTGCAGCCCCTGGAGCATTTTGGTTGTGGGAGGCTGGCCTCTTGCCTGCCTCCTCGTGCAGACAGGGTGGTGCTCCTTGCTGGCAGTGATGTGACTCTTATTGCTGGAGTTTCCAGTATCTTTCAAGACCTTGGCAGGTTGAGTAGGGCCTGAGAGCTTCAGACTGGAAGTTCAAGCCCATCGAGGCAAAGTGTCTGGTTGCAGCCAGGGGGAGGGAATAATGCAGAGCTTTTGTTTTGGTAGAGGCGGCTCTGGGCTTCTGCTTCTGAAGCAGAGCTGGTGTTTTTGCAGGGGTAAAGTGGGCTAATTTTTTTCCTCTCTCTCAATAGCAACTCCCTGCCCCCAAGGCTTTAGCTGCCACAGTGCCCACTGCTGCATTGCAGGGAAGCCGCATGCTCGGTTCAGAGGGGGCACACAGGCTTTGTTTCTGCCAGGAAGTGAGGGCTTTGGGGATGGAGCTGAGGAACCTCATGCTTTCCTTCAGACATTGAGACCCTGCCTTCCTGCTCCTGAAACCCTGTCTGCAGAGAGCAGGGTTGGTAGCTGGGTGCTAGGTGGGCTCTGCTGGGCTCACCTTGTTGTTGCTCTGCTCTTAGGTGTGTGATGCTTCCTCCTCTCTGGCCATCTGCCTGTCTATGGCATTTTACTACAAGCCTGTGTTGTGGGATTGTCATGGCATTTAGTTCAGAGTTGAGGGGCTTTGGCCTGAAATAAAATGCAAGTATTTAAGACTGTTGTTGCAATTTGTGTCTAACAAGCTGTAGCAGGGAAGGAGGGAGTGAGAACTGGCAAGAGTTACTTTCATAAATCATGAGTTTATCAGTGTGGAAATAACGCTGGCTGTAGAGCCATGTGCTGGAGCTCTCCTGCCTGAACTCGGTGAGACTCGAGTTCACCGCTGCAGGAGGGACTTTTTCCAAAGAGCCAGGATGCAACTCTTTTCACAGCTCTGGGCATGAACCTTGTTAGGTATAATTTACCTGATGCTGCTTCCATCTTCAAAGCCTGTCTGAGGTGCCAGGTGCTAAAAGAGAAATAAAGTTTGTCAACAGGCAGATGCAAAGGCCTGGCTGGTGTTCATACCTCCTTCCTGCCCGCCTCCCCTGGGTCTCTCCTTTATATGATGCATCAGAGCGAAGCGAGGCTAGAAAACCTACAGAGGCAAATCCAAAATGTCAAAAGAAGTTCATTTAAAAGGGGGAAAAAACTCCATACACAACCCTCACAAAACCCGACAGATGCTAGGCTAATGGCATCCACTCTGCCGATTGGTGGGGATGGCTCATGAATATTAATGAGTCCAATGCTCCAAATGGTGCAGCTGTGAACCCAGCTGTGCCTGAAGCTCTCTGATCTCAAAACTTCCAGACAGGAGCCGGAGGTGGTCTGTGTCAATTCCCTACTCAGCCAAAAACCAGCAAGCTGGATTGGCCTTCTTCTGTTCTCCCTGCTCCTCCTGGAGCTGGTGCTAGGCAGCTAGCTCTGCCAGCAGGCTGGGCTGCTGGGACAGCAGGCGCTCTTCAGACATGGCTGTGATTTCTCAGACTCCCAGCTTTTTTAATGATCCATTAGCAGCAATGCGTACAACAGCCCCTCAGTTAATGTGAGGCCAGGCGCCGTCTCATCTCAGTCTTGTGCTGAGTCGAGTACTGGCTGGAGAAGATGTCCAAAGGAGAGCACTTTCCTAATAGCATGGGCGCACGTACCAGAAAAATAGCAACCATCGGGGAAACTTTCTTTTCATCCAGGCAATGCTGGAGGCCTCTCTTGCATTTTTCTCTGTCCGGGGTGTGCTGAGGTCTAGCCACCACAGCTGGGTGGCTTTCTCTGAGAAAGATGAGTCACTAGCTGTGGGGAGTGGCCCACTGAGCTGTAGGTTTGGGGCAAGTTTGGTGCCTACTTTAGTCACAGCTGCTTTTGTGACCTAAGTCTAGTCATCCCCTAAATCTGAGTTGTGGGAGGTTGGGAACCAGTGAGGAGTGACCGGAGGTTATTTGGTTGAAAAAGTGAAGGTGGGAAAATTCTGGGGCAAAAATAGTTTCATATGAGCTGTTTGATTTGATTGGAGTCAGCAGGGTAGGCAAGCCTCATACTCCATTTCTAGCTAGTGTGACTTGTAAAAAGGCAGTTTTTAAATGACTGGACAGCACCTGGAGGTAGCCCATGTCATTTCTATACTCCGTGTGTCTGATCTTTGTAGGAGGTACTTTCCAAGCTCTATTGTACTAGGGTGACATACATCTAAAATCCCAGCACTTGAAAGAACAAGGCAAGAGGGATTGCTGTGAGTTTAAGGCTAGCCTGGGCTACAGGCCACCCTGAGCTATAGCATGAAACTCAACAACAGCAAACAAACCTCACACAGTCCTTAGTTTTCTGGCTGCTGGGTCTTAGGTCCCCACCACTAAATCCTAGATGACTCCTACCTTCTCGTAGCTTTGCCATCTAATACCAGATTAAGTTTGCATACCACAACTCTTGCTTCGTATTTTTTTTTTTTAAAGATTTATTTACTTTATGTCTACAGGTACTCTATCTGCATGTATAACTTTATGCCAGAAGAGGGCATCAAATCCCTCGAGATGGTTGTGAGCTACCATGTGATTGCTGGGAATTGAACTCAGGACCTCTAGAAGAACAGCCAGTGCTCGTAGCTGCTGAGCCATCTCTCCAGCCCCATTGCTTAGTACCCTTAACATGTTAAGGGGGCTACAAATAGGTCGCAGGATGCAGGGGTTCTTTCAAGTGTAGAAATAGGATCAGAGCAGCCCCTGGCCTGACTCACCAAGGCTGCAGGAATGTTGGGTTGGGGTGCCTGACTTTTGTGGGCGCCAGAACAGCACACTGCTGAGACTCTAGGAAGCCAGGAAGATAGGCACTGTGCCAGTGGGCAGTGATCCTAGGACTGAGGGCAGCCCTGCCAGAAGGGAATCCCTTCTGTGGAAGCCACAGAGCCTGGCTCACCGAACCCTTTGGACTATAGATAAGGGTTCTGCTTCCTAGTCTCTTTACCACTGTACTTTCTTAATGAAAGGTCTCCTCAGCCCACTTTGTAAGCCCCCCCCCCCCAGCTCTTTTCTAAGGAACTGTTTTGGAAATGGCTGCAGAGACCAAGTGTGCGTTGCCCATCCAGCAGAGCCAGCCCTGACATTGTGAGAGAAATCATGTCTGGAGAGAGAAACAGTTCTGCCATGGCTGTGACTAGACGTGGAAGGGGAAAGCTGGTGACCTCAAATCTCCAGGTGCCATCAACACAGACAACTGCTTGAAAGGCTAGCAAGAGCCATGCTCCTTAGGAGCTGAGCGCTCCTGACTCAGCGATAACTGCTGCTGTTTCCCTCTGGTTCAGGGCACGTGGGTCTGCTTCCTCAAGCAACGGGGAGAACCACAGCACTTGACAGTGAGTAGGAGACACTAGGTGCCCAGCGATTCACAGATGTTAGTATAGACAAGCTAGGGATGCTGAGTTAAGAGGTCCCTGGGAGTTGGCGAGGGGTTTTTCTGAGAGCTGCTGTGACCTTGGAAACCACCAGCCAGAATTTCAAGTCTTTCCTGCACTTCAAGCTCTTTCTCTCCCATTCCATTAATCCAAAGGGGCCAGCTTGTCATTTCCTTTCACAAATACGGTAAGCTTGTGTGTCTGTTTCCTTAGTGGCTGTGTTAGTCGGGGATCCTGGCTCACCAGCAGCCTGACCCCAGGCTCTCAGGCAGAAGGTCTAGAATAGTGAGGGCTCCAGGCAGTCTGCTGGAGGCAGTGCAACCTGCCTGCTGTAAGCTACAAGACTTAGATATATTCTGCCAAATTAGGGCACATCTGTTCAAAACGTTGAAAGGCGGGCACTGTCTCTTTAAGAGCCATCCCACTCCTCTCCTTGAGTGATGAGGGCTGAGAGCACAGGGGAGTCGGATGCTGATTAAACAGTCCTACTGCCGAGCTCTGTTAGAAAATTACTGTAATTATGATCTAGTCCCAGCAGAGGGATGAGTTCCAATCCTGCTAATAACCCGTCCAGGTGCCTCGGCTTCAGTGCCCAGGGGAGGCAGCATCGACAGGACTCTGGCTGGCATCACAGCAAGCGCTGGCCCTCCCGTGTGGCTGTACAGGCAAACACAAAGACACCAGAGCCTCATCCTGTCTCTGCCTCCTGAGGGGGAGGTGGATTTTGGTTGTGTTTTGTTTTTGTTTTTTATTTTTTCTTTGTTTTGTGTTTTGGTTCTTGACAGAGCTCCTGGGAGTCATTTTGTACTAGAAAACTTTCCTCTAAGCTCAGTGACGACCAGGAAAATCACAACCTCGAGACAACAGTCTGTCCTGAGTGTCTCTCTGCTGTCCTGGGCTGCATTCAGGACCCCCTAGTGCAGTGTGCAGCGCCAGCCTCACTCACTTCAGGGGACCTGAAGGGACCCAGGACCACATGTGATCTTTTGAGCAGATAAAATGCTGTTGGGTTTCTGCTTCTTGCTCTGAAATGGCTCTGGAGTGAAATATTGCTGTTCACACGGCCCCAGGCAAATGTTCATACGCTGCCCTTCCTGGCTCCTGCCCTGGGAGACGGAGACGAGGGAATGGAGCCACGGAGGGCCAGCCTGGCAGGCCTGCAGCTCTGGACCCTCAAGGCTGGCCCCGGTCAGTCTGACCCTGTTCATTTCCTCAGTACAGCTCTGCAGCAGTGCAGGGCTAGGGCTGATGAGCTCACCCGGGAGCAGGAGCTGCCTCTCTGGAGCTCCCCTTCCCAGGTACCTGTGTGTTTGTGTGCTGTGTCCTCCCAGCCCTGCAGGAAACCACTTCTATGATCATCATCTAGTGGCTAAAGCACAGACTTAGGAGAAAGCAGCACTTGGCTCCAAGCATGCTCAAACACTCTGAGGCTGTCCTCAAGTGGGGGTGGGGAGAAGTTTGCCCCAGGAGACATTTGGCAATGTCTGGAAGCATTCTGTCATAAGTGAGTGTGTGGGGGAGATTGAGAGTGAGATAGTGATGACCAGGGATGCTGTTGAAGGCTCAATGGAGCCCTCAACAAAATATAATTTTCTGACCTAAGGCCAGATGTTCACTCTGATCCCAACACTTAGGAGACCAACGCAGGATGATTGCTGTGTGTATGAAGCCATCTTACTACATAGTAAACCCAGAGCAGTGTGCACTACAGACTGAAATCCCATTTCTAACACAAACAAGGGGATGTAGTTTGGTTGGTACAGTGTTTGCCTAGCATGTAGGGAAGCCTTGGGGTTCAGTCCCCAACTCTACATACATACCTGGGAACTAAGGCAAGGGTTAAAAAGTCAAGGGCATTCACCAACACAGGGAGTGTGACATCAGCGTGGATTACACAAGACCAGGCTCAACAAAACAAAATTTTCTGGCCCAACATGCTGAGGTTGAGAAACACTAATATGCCACCGTAAACTTAGAGATGATGAAGAAATGACATCAAGTGTCCAAACGCCAGATGCCTTACTTCCTAGGGGGTGCCACTCCTGGGAGCAACGGTGTGTGCCTTCTACCTTGGAATTCACAGTACAGTGAGGCCAGTGGATGAAAGAGAAATGTTTGTGGCCTGTGTTCTGTTCCACGATGGCCAGCTGCTCACCATCAGCTGGAGAGTGTTTGCAGATGCCCTCTTTGAGGACAACCACTAGAAACCACTTGGAACCAGCTCCGGTCACAGGAGGCAAGGAAGAGTCATACTGTTGCCCAGGGCCACAAAATGTTTTCTCTCAGTGGCACCTGGCCAGGTGGAAATGTGGAGGATTGTGATGGGTCCCCAAGAGAGAACAGAGCACACAGTGGCTGACAGTGGGCCAGCTTCACAACAGCTCCATGCCACAGACTCCAGGCTGTCTGAACAGCCTGGCCATCAGGGATAGGAAGCCAAGCCTGCAGGAGAAAGGACTTCATTAGAAGGGACATTGCCAGGCCTCATGCCAGGAGAGCTGGGTCATCTCTCTATTGCCTGGCTCCCCAGCTCATTTCCCCTTATTTTTAGCGTGCACACACATCCCAGCAAACATCAACATCCTCCTTCACTTTCCAAAGTGTCTTCAGTTTGGACCTGGGCATGGTGATCTATGTGTGTAACCCCAGCTGCTCTGGAAGCAGAGACAGAAGGACCACAAATTTAAGGCTAATTTGGGCAACTTAGATCCTGTCTCAAAAAGTGGGCTGAGGCAAAGTGGCACACACCTGTAATCTGAGCACTTGGGGGACCGAGGCAGGAGGATCTCAAGTTTGAGGCCAGCCTGGGCTTCTCAGTAAGACCATCTCAAATACAAGAATGTTTGTACCCATTTTTCCTAACAATGTTTTTCCTCCAAAATATTTTTAAAAAATGTACCGAAAGGGGTACAGCTTAAAATCCAGGGCCAGTGAGATGGCCTAACTTGGAATAACTCTGCCTAGCCAGCTGAGTTAAGTCTCAAGGTCCACATGATGGAAAGAGTGGACAAGCTCCATCCAGTAAGGTGTCCTGTGACCTTCACGCGTGCTCTGTGACCCCATGTCCTTTCCCCAAATAAATACAATTTTAAGATTAAAAAGTGTTATTGATTCAATCTCAAAAGAATGGTTATCAATTCTAACCAGTTTTTGATAGAGAAGTGGGGCAAATAATTAAAATTCCTTGAAAAAGAGAAATCTCTTTGAAGTGTGAGTTTCAAACTCCTTACTCTTTGAAGGTTTGTCCCACTTTTCTTTAAGAAATCTAAGTTTTCTCTGGGGGAAAAAAAACTTACAGAAACAAAACAACGACCCTCCCTGTCCGAAAAACAAGACCCCGAAAGCAAATCAGAGTCTCCTTCATAACTTTCTCCTGGCGGGAAGTACCCTTCTCCCTCATCCCCGCTTTGCCCCCCCTCTATGTAACAGGTCGGAACAGCTCCTAACTAGGTTTTTCTCCCTTCCAGATAAGGTCTGGCTGTGTAGCCCTGATTGGCCCAAAACTCACTTTGCAGACCAGGATGGCCTCTAACTTTGTGATGATCTTCCTGCCTCTACCTCTGCCTCTGCCTCCAGAATGCTGGGATTCTTTGTGTGTACACAACTCCTTACTGAGGACAGATTTCCAAGACGCCTCTTTGTGTAATCTCACCCCCACGCCCCCCCCAACCTTTATCGCTAGAAAGGCCGGAGATCTTTTGGATGGTGCGCAGACGTTCGGGAGATGTGCAGTTTGGCAAATGATGGTTCTTTAGGTCTACATGTGCAGAAGGGATCACCTTACCAAGGGATTGTTTTAAATGCTGGAAGCAATGGCCCTGCTTGCTGTTAAGAGCATTAGCCAGTGCAGGGAGTGATGGAGTTACCTTGTCCTCTTGCCCCTTTCAACCCGCTTTCCACCCTACCCCAGATACTTGTCTTTCTCTACTGTGGTCCCCTTTCTGGCGTCTGACTCAAAGAGGACTCACACAGTCATCTCC
Organism: Cricetiscus sungorus; assembly: GCA_030556225.1. Classification (NCBI taxonomy): domain Eukaryota; kingdom Metazoa; phylum Chordata; class Mammalia; order Rodentia; family Cricetidae; genus Cricetiscus; species Cricetiscus sungorus. Next base: position 72,933,307 of record JANBXA010000069.1, on the reverse strand, counting down.
TCTTCCAGACTGGGACTCAGGGGTGGGGCTTTCCAAGGAAGGATGGGTAGGCATAGAAGGTTTTGTGTTACATACTGAACAATACCCATTGTTCTTACCTATGGGCTGGGATTGGTGCAAAGGAGGTTCCCAAAGCAGTAGGCAATTGTTTCTCTCTGATTCACCTGCTCATATGCTGCCACCTAGTGGTTCCCTCCCCCTTTAGCACCCTGGGTAGTAGAGGGATGTTATGGATACTTCTTTTCTATCGACAACCCCCACCACAGACCCAGTGTCTCGTTTTTTCTCACGTCTCCATCATACAAAGAATTGTTCCCATTATTTAATCTTTGGATCTGGAAGTGAGTAATTATCATAACATTTTTTTTTCTTCTGCTTTGGAAAACTTGGAATCTACCTACAGCCCTGCATGTTGTCTGGTTTCTTTCTCTCCTGTGATGATGTGAGATGACAACTTGCAGACAGTCTGGTCTTGACAGAGGTGAGGATGGCTTCTGCCCATCCAGAGCTGCTCTGAATAGGCAGTTTTTGTGTAAACTTTCTATAGCTGCTCAGGTGTCTGTCTTGCAAAATTTCTCACATAGAGTCTGGCAATAAAAGTTAGTCGTTACTGAGCCCTTACTGAGTGCCAGGTACGTCTCCAAGTACACGGAACTTGACAAACCCTTTCATCTTCCTAATTACCCAGTGACCTGCTGAGACAGAGCACACCCCTTTCTTGAGGCACCAAAAGCCAACACATCACAGATGGGAAAAGGATGTACTCCCGGGCTGTCTGGTCCTGAGATTTGTGCTCCCAACCACTGTTCTGTTGTCTCTTCAATGTGCAGAGCTGTGTGCAGGCAACAGAGAGGTAGCAGGGGCCCTGTGTGAGAGAGCACTTCCTCCAACCATCAGGGGTCCATGCGCTGCAGGCCACAGAGCCCACAGAGGCGCTCTCCAACGTGCTGATTCCCAGGCCTTGCTTCTGGCTCCGTCTCAGACATTCATCACATCAGAAAAAACAACCAGGTAGCCAGCCAAAGGAAGACCAAGGAACTTGACGGGACACCAGCAGTTCCAGGTTCTAGAGATGGCTGTCCTGAAAGACAGTCACAAACCTCCTTCCCTGGCTGGGCTTTTCTTTCTGACTGTCCCTTCCCACTTTGCAGATGTTAAGAATGGTTCAGTGGTTAAGGGCACTGACTGCCCTTCCAGAGGACCAGGGTTCAATTCCCAGCAGTCACATGGCAGCTCACAACTGTCAGTAACTCCATTTCCAGGGGACCCAACACCCATGGCAAAATACCAATGCACAGAAAATAAATAAATTAAAAAACAATTTTGTGTGTGTGTGTGTGTGTGTGTGTGTGTGTGTGTGTGTGTGTGTGTGTGTGTGTGTTTCAAGACAGGGTTTCTCTGTATAATAGTCTATGCTGTCCTGGAACTCACTTTATAGATGAGGTTGGCATTGAACGCACTAAGATCCACCTGCCTCTGCCTCTTGAGTGCTGGGACTAAAGTCAAAACAGTTTCTTAAAACTTGTTATTTATTCATGTGTGTGGGTAAACAAGTGCCATGGTACACGTGTGGTGGTCAGAAGACAACCTGTGGCAATGGGTTCTCTCCTTCTACCATGCTGAGTCCCAGGGACTGAACTTAGGTCACCCGTCAAGTTTGGCAGCAGATGCCCTTACACACAGAGCCATCTTGCCTTCCCTTGATGCTATGTCAGAAAGGAATCCATCCCCACCACACATAGGAAAGAAACACATCTAAACTTTATTTGTACTTTGCAGTCCACCAGAACTTCCTCCCTCCCTCCCCCCATGATTTCCATCATTGCCTTCTTTGTGGCAAGCTCATAGAAAAGGTAGGTGTGGGTGTGTGGACATTGATTACAAAGGGCAATCAATAAGTCAGGAGCTGGTTGCTTCGGGAGCAGGTTTGACGAACTGTCCTCTTCCTGCTTGTTTTATTAGAGGTTTAAAGTCACATGCAGTAGCTGAGTTTTGAATCTGTTCAGTGAAGAGAAGAATCCATGGCCAAGCAGAGGATGAAACTTCTGGAGGGTATGTTTTTTCTTCATCAAGACAGAGTAGAGAGAAGAACATGCTCCCTGAAGGATGGAAAATACACATTTTATTCCCTTACCACTCAGAATATAGAAGTATAGGGAGGGTACAGCTCTGTTGGTACAGGGCTTGCCTGGTATTGTCCTGGATGCAGCCACCAGCACAGCATGAACTGAGTATGGTAGTGCACATCTGTCACCCCAGTACTCAAGAGGTAGGGGCTGGAGGATCAGAAGTTCCATGTCACCTTCAGTTATAGAGCAAATTTGAGGGCAGCTTGAACTCAAGATTCTTCTGCCTCAGCCTCCCAAGTAACTGTTAAAAGTTAATTTGATTAGATTTTTGGGAATCCTCATAAAAGATTGAAATTTTTGTGGGTGTGGTAGGGTGTATGTATATGTGAGTGTGCTCATGTATGTGCTGGTACTCATGTACATGTGTGTATGCATGAGGAGGCCAGAGGTCAATATTGGCTGTTTATCCTCAATTCCTTTCCAACTTTTTTAGATTTTTTTTTTATTTTTGAGATAGGGTTTCTCTGTGTAACCCTGACTGTCCTGGAACTTGCTCTGTAGATCAAACTGGCCTCAAACTCACGGAGATCCACCTGCCTCTGCTGGGGTTAAAGGTGCCCACCACTACCACAAGGCCTTTCCAACTTTAGACAAGATGGGACGTGTTCAGGATGGTATGTATGGCAGTAGACAGCCTTTCCAACTTTAAAGAATTAATTTTAGGTGTGTGGGTGTTTCACTTGTATGTATAGCTGTGCACCATGTGCATGCAATACCCCCAGAAGCCAGAAGAGGGCATTATATCCTCTGGAACTGGAGTTGTGAACTGCCATATGGGTGCTGGGAATGGAACCTTGATCCTCTAGAGGGAAGAGCAATCAGTGTTCCTAAATGCTGAGCCATCTCTATGGCCTGTGTGCCTCCCCTTTAAACCAAGCAGAAAGGTATGGCTTCTTTAGAGACAGTTGCGTACCAATCAACATGCTAGAACATTAAAGGTGAGACTTGGGATTCATACTCAGGTCATGCTCTTAACCACTGAGCCAGATCCCCAGCTTTCTCCACCCCCTTTTCATGGTGGGGTAGACGCTGCTGGCCTGTGGTCTGTGAGCAGAAGTGATGTGAACAAAGCTTGTGAAGTGTCCTCAAAGGCAGAGGTGTGCCCTTCGCTGTCCTTTATCTTTTCCACTGACTAGGATAGAGACACAGGAGCTGGAGCTGTAGCATCCATCTCGGCCAACCTGGGAAATACTGGTCATCCACAGTGGGACACACAGTGGGGTTACCCAGAACCTGAGTGCCTTTGACTGTTTCCTTCTAGATTCATACAAAGAAGCAAAATCAATTTCTGTTATTTCATTGTTATTTTAAATTTTATACCACTTTTAGTTGAGTCCAGTGTTAAGCAACATAGTCCCTGGACTTAGAAAAACACAATTCCACACTCTTCCCCCCACCCTGGTCTCTCTCTCTCTCTCTCTCTCTCTCTCTCTCTCTCTCTCTCTCTCTCCCCTCTCCCTCTACAAGGCTGCTCTGCACTCCCCTTTTCTATCCCCTCCCCCAAAACTCTTCACATTAAAAAAAAATGTATGTAGCTGAGGATAACCTTGAACTTCCAATTTTCCTAAATCTACCTTGAACCTGCCTGGGTTACGGGTATGCACCAGCATGTCTGTTTTTTATGTGGTGCTGGGGATGAGAGCAGGCTTTAAGCATGCTAGATATGCAGTCTACCAACTGAGCTACATCTCTAACCCATGGTTTTCTCTCTTTTTTAAAATTTCTTTCTTAACTATTTTTATGCTTTCATATTTGAGAATATCACCTATGTATGTAATGAAATATGTTCACATCCACCCCCCCTTTCGTTTGAATCATTAACAGCATTTTTGGAAAGGAAGGAAAAGGCTACTTCATTACTCATCTAAGGACTAAGGGCAATTCATTGATGATGCTGGTACCTGGGCTTCAAAATTCTTCTGTTTCAAAGGCGGTGGTGAGATAGTCCTTTGGAACAATCCCAACGAGGCTGTTCAGCTCTCCTACCCACCAGCCGTACAGGCTGTATTCCTGAAAAGAGAAAAGAAGATAATGGTGGTTGAAGAAATGCTTCTATAAACCTCACACAGTGATGGGCTGTTTTTTTTTTTTTTTTTTTTTTTTTTTTTTGATGGCTGCCAGAATGAACTGTGAATACCTTTCATGGGATTATTATATTTGACAAAGTCATCTAGAGGAGAAGAGTAAGTGTGTGCTCATTTTGCTCTCACCCAGTCTACATACCGACTGAGCCTATTTGCATACTTGATACTGTTGCTGAACCTAACAGCTTTTAAAGATTGCTTTTAGTTTCATGTATCTCTCTCTCTCTCTCTCTCTCTCTCTCTCTCTCTCTCTCTCTCTCTCTCTCTCTCTCTCTCTGTGTGTGTGTGTGTGTGTGTGTGCATGTGTAGGTACAGGTATCCTTAAAGGGCAGAGGAGTTAGATCTCCCTAGAGCTGGAGTTAAAGATGGTTGTGAGCGACTTGCTACAGGTGCTGGGAATCGAACTCAGGTCTTCTGGAAGAGTTTTATGTGCTCTCAGGTGCTGAGCCATTTTTCTAGACCCCTCCCCTTTAACCAAGCAAATGCAATGGCTTCTTGAGAGAAGGCTGAACACTAACTAAAATGCCAGAACACTAAAGATGTTCAGGGTGGCAGGTCATAGTCAAATCAATACTATCCGTCAAGCATCTTCCTTGTGCAAAGTGTATCTGGATTTCCTCAAGGGACAGAATGATGAGTCGAAGCACTGCTTGTTCCTGGGGAGTTTATAGGATAGAGTAATGGCCTTTGGAGTCAGATAGGCTGGGAGCAAATCCTCAGTTGGCCACTTAGCGGCCTTGTGACCTTAGGTTTCTCCTACTTTTGCCTTCCTGATCTGCATTCCTCTCCATGCTGTGAGGATGGAGTGGCACCATGGAAACGGAACAATAGAAAGAGCTACACAGACCGTTTTCTTTTAGATTTTTTTGAAACATGGTTTCTTTGTGTAGCCCTGACTGCCCTGGCATCTGCTTTGTAAATCAGACTGGCCTTAAACTCACAGAGATCCACTTGTCTCTGCCTCCCAAGTGCTGGTAATTAAGGCATGCACCACCTGGCTACAGATGGTTTTCTAAGCCTTAGATTCCTCCTTAGTAGAGGTGCGAGGTATAGTCATAATGACAGGCAGGTAATAAATGACAGAGAGGAGCACATAAGAAAGGGCCCAAGAATCTTTTACTTCATTTGGGTGTGGGGGACCCTGATGCTATCCACATTTTGCACTGCTGGTGGCTGAGCTTTAGGGGAAATAAGAAGAAAAAGCAGGTTGAGGACTTTTACAATTCAGTCTGTCTAGCTTTAACTGGGGACCTTTTTGTTTCTGGTGTTACTCTTCTCCAACTCGGCTGCTTCCCCTCACTCAGCAGATCACTTCCTCCACTTTCAAAGAGAAAAGAGACGACCAGATGTGTTCATGTGCATCTCCAGCTGCCGAGGAACACTCACCTGTACTAACAACCATTCCCTTTCCCATTCAAGTAGGGGATGCACCCCTCTCCTGGCTTAACCCTTCCTCCCTCCTTCCCCCTGTCCTTTCCTTCCTTCCTCTGTTTATTTCATGGAATCTTACCTCTGCCTCTCACATAAACAACTCTGTCCTATTAGGTCTAAAATGGGCACATGCCTTTCATTGTTGAAAACAATTATTAATCTCCACTGCATGCTTGATTCTCATGCCTGTTGGTCTATACTGACCTCTATCTCAGACTTCCTGATTTGCTTCTTTTGTTTACCGCCCAGGCTCTTCCTGGCTATTTACCCTTCCAGCTACTCTGATCCAGCCTCTGCCTCCATCACTCCGCACTTATTTATTTAATTTTTCCAGGCAGGGTCTTTGTGTAGCTCTGGCTGCCCTAGAACTGGCTCTGTAGAGCAGGCTGGCCTCTAACTCAGAGATCTGCCTGCCTCTGCCTCCCGAGTGCTGGGATTAAAGGTGTGCGCCACCACCACCTAGCATCTTTTCTCTCTTTTGATGTGTTTTCCAGGGTCTGTCCTAGCCTTCTTCTGACTTACAATCTCATGTTCCTTTGTAGTTTAACCACCATGTTTCTGTGAATGGCAATGGCTTATGAACAATTAAGGACTCCAGCACAGATAGACGAGCTGGGTCCCAGGACCTAAGTGTGGACTTGGGACTAATAGCTCAGTCAGAAAAGTGCCTGCTATGAAAGAGTGAGGACCTGAGTTCGATCCCCAGGACCTACATAAAAAATCTGGGCATGATGGGTACACCCTTTTAATTCCAGGGATGGGAAGGTTGAGACAGGTGGCTGCCTGGAACTTGCTGGCCAAATAACCTTTAGGTCAGGGAGAAATCTTCTTTCAAAAAACAAGGTGGACAGACACCCAAGATTGCTCTCTGGCCTCTACACACACATGCAGCTGCACACATGGGCACACACACAAAACAACAAACAACCCCTCAAAAAGTAAAGCACCGTGCCGGGTGGCGGCAGTGCAAGCCTTTAATCTCAGCACTTGGCAGGCAGAGGCAGGTAGATCTGAGTTTGAAGCCAGCCTGGTCTATAGAGTGAGTTCCAGGACAGCCAGGGCTACACAGAGACCCTGCCTGGAAGAACAAAACAAAGCAAAACAATAAAAAAGCACCCCAAATATATGCCCACCAAGCGTCGAAGCTCTGTATGCCCTGCGTTTAACCCATCAGCCTGTTCCTATCCCCATCACCACTCCCCAGCTCTCTTCAGTTCCTAAGTTCTTGACCTCAGCGAGTAACACCAAGATGCCTTCAGAAAAACAAATCCCTCCCAACTTCAACCCTACATTCTACTCAATCCTATTAGCTTGACCTTCAACATTTTACTGAAATCTGCCCACTTCTCCATTCCCATTGCCAGTAGTACGCTCGAGTCACATTACTGTCCTCTCTCACAAGGGCTACAGAAAGACTGCAATTGTTCTTTGTACCTGGACCCTTGTTTCCCTCAAGCTGCTCTTCATTCTGTAGCCAGAATGCTGTAACTGTAGATAATGCTGCTACCCTGTTAGGAACCTTTAGTGTGGGTCCCCACTGCCCCTGACAACTTCTTTTTTGAGATGGGATCTCTCTACACAGTCCTGGCTATCTGGAACTCACTATGTTGACCAGGCTGGCCTTGAATTCACAGAGGTCTACGTGCTTCTGCTTCCCAAGATCTAGGATTAAAGGAGTGCACCACCATGCCCAGCTCTAACCACTGCCTCCTCCTCGAGACAGGGTTTCTCTGTGTACCCTGGCTGTTCTGAAACTCACTCTGTAGAACCAGGCTGGTGTTGAACTCACAGAGATCCATCTGTCTCTGCCTTCTGAGTGCTGAGATTAAAGGCATACACCATGATCGCCAGCCAGCCCCTTGCCAAGTTCTTAACAAGGTGGATGAAGCCCCTTGTCACCCTGTCCTGTTCAGTGCTTGGCATTGTTATCTACCTCCTTAATAAAACAGAATTTGCCTAGACTACTTCCACAGGCTACAGGCTCTCTAGCCTGGGCTACTATCACAGGCTACAGGCTCTCTAGCCTGGGCTACTATCATAGGCTACAGGCTCTCTAGCCTGGGCTATTCCACAGGATACAGATTTTCTTGTGCTTGGGGCTTTTCTTCTGCTCTTACAGCTCCTGATTCTCCATGTCATGGAACTCACTTCTAAGCAGGCTTCAGATTGTAATTCCTGAGTTACAGGCTCTGAGATGCACCTCTCTGCCACTCTGTGCCAGAAGGCTCCATCCCATGGCCTACAGTGCAATACCCTGAAGAGTTCACCTTGCTGCCTTTGTCTCAATGCTAGTCATTAGGTGGGAAGTGCTCTCTCTTTCTTTTCTTTTTAGACAGGGTTTTGTGTAGCTGAAGCTGGCCTTGAGCTCCTGATCCTCCTGCCTCCTGAGTGCTGGGACTACAGATGTTTACCATCACTCTTGGCTTAGATATATTCTAGTTTCATTGTATTGCTGTGATAAAATACTCTGACCAAAAGCAATTTAGGAGAATGTGATGGTTTGACTGATAAGGCCCCCATAGGCTTACATATTTGCATGCTTATTCCACAGCTGATAAACTTTTGGAGAAGGATTAGAAATCTTGGCCTTACTGGGAGTATGATGGAAGATGTCATTTTATAAATATGTTTATCTTATTGGTTAATGAATAAAGCACTGTTGGCCAATAGGAAAGTAAGATGGGTGGGACTAGGAGAGGTGAAGGATTCTGGGAAACACAGTGGAGTCATGATGTGATCTCTGGCGTTCTTGGTAAGAAAAGACCATGTAGAAATACATATATTAGTGATTATGGGCTAATATTTAAGACAGAGTTAGCCAATAAGAAATGCTAGTAACCGGCCATTTAGAGAGTGTCTGTGTGTTATTTTGGGTGACTCTAGGACCAGGCATGAGGGAAACTGCCCGTAACAAAATAGCTCCTGCAACATGGGTACTAAGAACCTCCACTTAAAACTCTCAAAAGCTTAAAAAGGGATTTAGAAACAAAAGAACAGAGACAAACAAGTCTTCTTGGTGGCAGCATTTTTCTCGGGTGGGCTCTGTTTTGCTAGAGATAAGCAGAGACTCAATGGCTCCTTTAAGGGATGTTTCCTGACTCGGCATAAGCAGGACAAACCACAGGGCTCTTTAAAGAGGCCCTGATAACAACTGAATGGTGTGTACAAGAGCTGGCAATGGCAGTGACCACATCTCCAAGCTGACAGCATGCTGCTTGATGGCAGCATAGACCAAGTACAGCTCTCAGTGCTGGCAGTAAATGTAACCCTGCCATATTAGAAAGCCAGCTGCCAAAACAGCCGCTGCTTTAATTTTAGCAATGTTGTTGTTTAGCAGATAAAAGACTTGTGGCCAGAAAAAAATAAAGATTTACAGTAAAGACAGATTAAGATAAAGAAAAACCTCTAAAGGTTTACAGTATGTTTTAAAATATACATAGGTTTGGGAGGAAAAAGAAACAGGATAAAGTGAATTTAAAAAAGAAAGAAAGAGTAGCTGGGTGTGGTGACCTTTAATTCCAGCACTCCAGAGGCAGAGACAAGCACATGTCTATGATTTCAAATCAAACCTGGTATACAGAGTAAATTCCAGGACGGGCAAAAGTTACACAGAGAAACCCTGTCTCAAAAAATGAAAAAAAACAGAAGAGAAATAGACTAATAAAAAATCCATATAAAGATGGAAAGTACACAGAGAGTCTGATATTGTATGCTATTATGTTGTCTTTGAATTGCTCAATTGCTAAAGGAACAACAACTGCTAAAACACACTTGCTTATCAATGCTGCTAAAATAATCCAACTTATATGTTTTAAAAATGCTTTCACTTCAAAATTTAAGTCTAAGGACAGGTTACTGGGGAAAAGAATTTCTATTTTTGTTTCCATAGAAAATGAAAAGCTATGGGTTCCTTGCAGACTAACATGGTTTGATCAAGCAAGACCCCTGAAAAGCAATGTCCCAGATGATCTAACATTCAAAACAGCTGGGACAAGGCAGCCTTGCCGACTACAGCCAGAATTTCGGCGACTTCTTAGGATTCCCATGGTATTACAGTGTCCCCAACCAACAGGAAGCAGTTTGGAAAGAACGATGCCCAAATTCCCAAATATTGTCTATAAATGTTTGTTTTCATCTAAATAGGGTTGGTTATAAAAGGTTAATGATAATAACTAATCTCTTTCTAAAGGTAAAGAGGGGATTATGGTATAGAAATTAATACTTTGTTTTGGAATAGATTTTCATTTATTGATACAAATTTAAGGTCAATTTTGTGATAAGTATATTTTGCTTCTTGTTTAGGTATTGTGTTTGCTTAGCTCATTTAAAAATGTAATGTATAATTAGGTACAGATTGTAGATAGTTACCTATGATAGTCAAAGCTTATAGTTAGGTTGGTTAGGTTCTCTAGATATATAGAGATATATTTCAAATGGATAGGCATTCTACAAACTTTTCAAAGACCTACAGAATATGGCATTTAAAATGGTTTAGGGTTTTTCTTAACAGTGAGGCACAACTGCTTCTGGCAACATCAACTGCATCAGAAGGGAAGGTGGACATTGAAGAAACTCATTATGGAGTTTGCTTCCAATATGGCAAGACTAGCTATTTGGACAAGATACTGCTCTTGTCTAGACTGTTTAACTATATGCTTTATAAAGTAAACATGCAGGACCCACAGGAAAGTGACTGCTGAAACAAGATGGTCAGTGCTACAGAGTTTCTGCTTCATGAAAGAGTCTGCCAGACATTCTGCAGGTCACAGAGAAAAGTGACTGACAAACTGCCAATACAGGTTGACAGTTTAAAGTTTAAAGTTTCCTGCTTTGCTGAAGAGTCTGCCAGACACACTATGGTCTATAGGCTGAAGATGGATGGGCCAATTTATAGAAGAACTTTGGATGACTGTCCAGGTGGTGAGATGACTCTGTCATTTCTAGAGTTTATATACTATCTTTCTGTGGTCTTTGATGGAATTGAAGACAGATAGTTATGGTTATGGTTTTCCTTAGTTAGGAGTAAAGATAAATTACATATAAGATTTTAGACTCACAAAGATAGGATAGATGATGGACTATTTTCTTTAAACTTGCTAAATGTTAACGGTTTAAATATTGTTAACTACAGTTCTTATTTGATAATTATTTTGTTATATATTTTACTATGTTAAAGTTAAAGCCCTTCTTTTTATTTAAACCAAAAAAAAAAAAAAAGAAAAAAAGAGAAGATGGTGGGAGATATCATTCAGTAAATATGTTTCTCTTATTGGTTAATGAATAAGGCACTGTTTGCCTATAGGAAATTAAGATAGGTGGGACTAGGAGACAAGGAGGATTCTGGGAAACATATTGGAGTCACGATGCGATCTCGGGAAGAGAGGATTCTGGCATTCTTGGTAAGATAAGACCATGGAGAAATACATATATTAGTGATTATGGGCTAATATTTAAGACAGAGCTAGCCAATAAAAAATGCTAGTAACCTGTCAACAGCTTTAGAACTAATGGAGTCTCTGTGTGTTTTCCTTTTGGGACTGACGTGGCTCTGGGACCAGGCTGCCTGTAACAGGAGTAGGCGTTGATTTTTGAAAAGTCCATACCAGGCCCAGTCTCTCTCTCTGCCTACTGCCTACTGCCTACCGCCTACAGATCAGGATGTAAAACTCTTAGCTACTACTCCAGAGCCATGCCTGTCTGCTTCCTGTCATGATGATCATGGACTAAAGTCCTGTGAAACTGTGAACAAGCCCCCACTTAAATGCTTTCTTTACAAGGATTGCCTTGGTCATGGTGTCTCTTCACAGCAATAGAACAATTACTAACACAATGATAAAAGGGTTTGTTTCATCTGCTACTTACAGGATATAGGCTTTGACTGAGAGAAGTCAGGACACAAACTCAAGGCAGGAACTATGGAGGGATGTTGCTTGCTGGCTCACAGACTGGCTTGCTCACAGGCTGATGCTTTGCTAGCTTTCTTATACAGTCCAGGATCAGCTACCTATGGAAGGTACTCTCCTACTTCAATTAAGACCATCAGGACAGGGCTAGAGAGATGGCTCAGTGTTAAGGGCCCTGTATGCTCTTGCAGACGACCCAAGTTCCTTTCCCACATGTTGGCTCATAACTGCCTATGATAACTGCATTTCCCAGGAATCAAATGCCCTCTTCTGACCTCTGCATGCACCAGGCACCCAATATAGTGCACAGACATACATGCAAGCCAATCACTAATACAAAAAAAAAAAAAAGACCATGAAGAAAATCTCATCATAGATGTGACCACAGACCAACATGAAAAAGAAAATTATTCAATTCAGTATCTCCCCCATCCACCTCCTGACCAGAAGATTCTAGACTATATCAAGTTCACAGTTAATGCTAGCCAGGACAGATAAAACATTTTGTTTTGTTTTGGTTTGGTTTTTTTGAGACAGGGTTTCTCTGTGTAGCCTTTTTGTCTGTCCTGGAACTCACTCTGTAGACCAGGTTGTTCTTGAACTCACAGAGATCTTCCCGCCTCTGCTAGTGCTGAAACTAAAGGCCTGTGTCACTACAGCCATTGTTGGTTTTGTTTCTTGAGTTCTCAGCACTAAGTAAGGAGTGGGTCTAATGAATGCTTATTAGGTGAGGCCATGCCGAATGAAGGCACAATAAAAATCTGCACTCTCAATTGAACAGCCTGGCTCTAAGCTAGTTCCTAGATACTCCCCTTGTGACTGAACTGGTGTTCAGTCTGCCTTCGGAGACATTGGCTCCAGATGGATTCCTATATGCCAAGAAAAGTCTCAGCTGCCATAGAAGTGAGATGGCGAGTACTGAGTGAACACACACACACACACACACACACACACACACACACACACACACACGCACACACACATGCACAGACACACACACAGGCACGTGCCATAGAAGCCAAAAGAGTGTGTTGGATTCCTTGGAGCCAGAATCACATACAGTTGAGAGCTTCCACATGTGGGTGTTAGGAACCAAACTTGGATCCTCCATAAGGATAGCAGGCACCCTCAAACTCTTAAATATATAGCCACCTATCCAGCCCCAAGACTGAGTTTTAAAAGGTTCTAAAAGGAGCTGGGTGTGATTGCTCATACTCATAAGCCCAACACTGTAGAGGCTGAGGTGAAGATTGCTTTGAGTTCAAGATCATCATGGGCTACAAAGTCTCAAAAACAAAACAAAACCAAACCAAAACCAAAAAACCAACCAAACAAAACCAAAACAAACAAATAAAAACAAAAAAACCAAAACCAAACCAAAGCCCCCCAAAAGCAAACAAAAACCAAGCCACCACCACTGACAAAACAAAACTTAAAACCAAAACAAACCAAACAACAACAACAAAAACCCAAAACACACACACACACACATGCACACGTATCCAAAACTCAAGCAAAGCAGAGGCTAGAAAGACTGTCCAATAGGAAAAGTACTTGTCTTGCAAGAATGAAGCCCAGAGTTCTAATCCTCAGCACTCATATAGATGCCAGGTGGGCATGGCAACCTGCTTGTAATGCCAGTTCACAAGGAAGCAGAAGCAGGAGATTCCCAGAGCTGGGCCAGCTAGCTAGAATGGCAGTTGGCGGGTTCTAGGTCCCAGGAAGAGACCCTGTCTCTTTGTTGATGGGAGATGTCATTCTGTAAACATGTTTCTCTTATTGGTTAATGAATAAAGCACTGTTGGCCAATAGGAAAGGAAGATAGAAGGGACTAGGAGACAAGGAGGAAAGAGGAAGGAATAAGGAGTAGTCAACATGGAGAGACTGGAGAGAGCAGAATGCCAGCCGTCATTCCGGTAGGATAAGACCACGTGTACTTACTTAGATTAATAGAAATGGGTTAATAATTAAGACAGAGCTAGCCGATAAGAAACTAGTAACTGGCCAACAGAATTATATCTTATACAGCATCTCTGTGTGTTATTTGGGGCTAGCACGGCTGTGGGTCCAGGCCGGCGGAGAAAACATTACTCATAACACTTTGTATAAGGTAGAAATAGATCAAGAAAGATAACCAGAGGCAGGTGTGTTGATACATCCCTTTAATCCCAGTACTCAGGAGGCAGAGACAGGTGGATCTCTTTGAGTTCGAGGCCAGCCTGGACTACAGAGTGAGTTCTAGGACAGCTAGGGATACATAGAGAGAGACCTTATCTCAAATAAACAAAAAGAAAAGAAAACAAACAAACAAACAAACAAAAAAACCAAAAGCAAACACACACAAAAAAGAAATACACCCAGCATCTACCTCAGGCCTCCACACATTAGTGTGTGTACCTGCATATGCCCATGTGAGCATTTATACACACTCACATAAACAGCCAAAAATAAAAACAAACAAACAAAACCCAAAACACCAACCCCCGCCCAAAAAAAACAAAAAAAATAAACAAACAACAACACCGTCTTAAATAACTGAATGTGTCTGTCCACCACTACCCTGCCCAATTCCTCATTTCTTCCTTCCTGCAGGCAACCTTCCTCTATAGTGAGTCTGTCATATGAGACACACTCAGAACTCCCCAGTCTGTGTCTGATAGGACTTGCCAGACTCAGCTCAGTGCAAGTGATGCTACGGTCCATTTTCTAATGCTGAAGTTAGCTGGGTTTCTGTTTTCAGCTTGTTTTGTTTTCTAGCCTGAACTGGATTGCCATTTTTTTTTTTTTTTTTTTTGTGTGTGTGTGTGTGTGTGTGTGTGTGTGTGTGTGTGTGTGTGTGTGTGTGTGTATGTGTGTGTGTGTGTGTCTTAGGTTTTCTGCAGGAATGTCTTGTCTGTAGGGCTTTGCTGTGACACTGTCTTCGACTCTCACTGCAACTCATAAAAACTAGCTTTAGCTCTTTTGCTTCTCACCGGCAAGAGGGTGAGCAGAATGTTGCCCGGCCACCTTCTGACCGCAACTTGCTCAAGTTAAGCGTGTGCCACGTGAGGTGTGCATGGCTCCACGGGGGATTTGTTGAGACCCCTGACTTTTGACTCACACTTTACAGTCCCCTTTGGCTGGGATACTAGAGGTAGGCACCAAGCCTTGGAAACATACTGTCTGCCAACTCTAAGAGGGTGCAGCCTGGAAGCAGATGAGGCTCAGTGGGCACTTGCTGAGGCCAGGCTCCCAGTCAGTTTGCTCTTGCTCGAGGGGAGTACTGACCTGCCGACTGCAGATGCAGTGGCCTCGACACAGTGGTAAGAAGAGAAATGAGTTGAGAGAGAAACTCTCTGCCCTTCAGAACAAAAGAGCCGGGAGAAGTAAGGGGAGGATGGCGTAGTCTCAGAGACCATATGTGTCCTGCTGTGGGAGCCTGGGAGCTTAATCAAAGCACCTACAGGTCCTGGGATCTGACTGTCTTTCCCAGATTTCATCCCCTGGTTGGATACCCAAAAAAGGCTGCAGGGCTGAGGTGTTTAAAGCATGAATGGAAATTTCTAGCCTTCTCTCCTACTCCCACCCCCCATGCATTGCTCCAGCTCAGTCTGAACACCACGAGGTATTTTAAAATAATTTCTACTTTGATGAATTGCTGGGGAGTCCACAATTGCTCATAATCAAAGGGGGGAAGATGCAAATGAGATCCGGCCGAGAACTATCTCCACCAAACGTTTATTTCACTGCACAGTGCCAAAAAGAATTAAAACAACATTAAACTCACAGCAATCATGTTTAAGCCCTCGTTTCCAAGTGCCAAATTGCACCACTCTGGATCATACAGATGTTCGTTAATTATGCTAATTTTTATTAAACTATTAAAATGGAGAGAACACTGGCTCAGCCAGGCAGACCCTAGCTCTGAATGAACCCTGCCCCTGTCTAGAGGTGCTAATTTACTGCATTTTTATTAAGTTGCTGCTTCTTGGATTTTAGTTTTAGGATCGAACTGAACTTAATTTCTGGGATCAATGTTTTTCCATAAAACCTGAGCTTCTCTTGGCACAGCTGTTTGGAAAAATTGGAAAAGTATTTTGAGGCTCCCAGGAGACCTGCAATCTTCAACATAGGAGTGTCTCTACCTCAAACTGGGGACAGGCACCTAGAAGTGTGTGTAGCATTGGGGCATCCAAATTCTACACTTGCCTCATTTCATGACTCTACCTATGGAGGGTAAAGGTAAGACTTTAACGGTACAGAATTATTACTCGAAGATGCTTTAGATAAAAACTCTAAAAAGGACAAACAAAAAACCAAAAACAAGAGTCCCACGACAAAACCTTTCACGTGTCTTTCACCTGGAAGAGGTAATAACGCGTTGCTTATTTCCTCGACTGATCAAACATCTGTTTCTCTCAACTTGAACCTAGCCAAATCTCCTTGAACTCTTAGCACTCCTCATGAAGAAGTTTCGATAATGAAAGTTGGTGTTTGAACTCCATCATCAGAATGGAGACACTATTTATTGGTGTGGATGAATGAAATGTTGTATGAACCTGAAATCGGCACAGTGCCCGCCTTCATCCACATTCAAAAGTTTTTATGGGGGAGTGTACACGGCTCTAAAAGGATTTATGCTGCTAATCTCAATCAACAAGGTAAAAGCAAAGCAAAACAAAACAACAACCCACCAAACCTGCTATAAAAAGAAACAGCAAATTCTATAAACAAAAAGCAGTATGGTGACCAACACAGGCATGTCACACAGCTTGACTCTGCCTCCAGTGGTTTCCTATTGCTGTTTATGGTTTCAAGACTATCACAGGCCTCCTTGGTGCTCCTCCTGTCACAGGGCCCTGAGCCCCTGTGTGGTGCTGTAAATACCCTGTCAGTAGGTGTCAGGGGATATCAGGGGGGAAAACAGCAGGCGCCTATCATAAGCCTTAAAAGAGATTAAATACCCTTACTCCATGATTGCTACATTTTAATTTCTCTCCTCCCCGCTGGTTCCTATTTGTATAAGCTCTTCCACGGCTCCCCTGGAGTAGCACAGACATGACCTGGAATGACCATCCTGTCTTGGGATGAGAATTCAATTTCTAGGCTCAGTGAGTCCTAGGCTGTTCCAAACAGAAGGAATTCACATCCTCTAGAGCTTCAAGTCTTAAACTGGAATCTGTGAACCCTTAGCCTGTCTGTGGATGGATGGAAAAGACTTTCTGAACTCTTGAAATTGCCATAAAATTTGTGTGGGTGTATGTGTGTGTCTCATGCCTAGGTCCTTCGTTAGGTTCTCAAAGGGTTTATGTACCCTCCCTAGTTTACAAATCACACTCTAGAGGTAAATACAGCAGACTTTGTGGCCTAGATCTGTACTTTGTCCTAGTATAGACATCTACTTTATTAAACAAAATACACAGAAAAAGAGCCAGGAATCCTTGCTCCTCTTTTGCTGGGTCTTCTGACATGAGTCCTTCCCTTGTAGCCTGTTTCCCCTGCCTTCCTGACTGAGATGCTCACCTGTCCTAGGACACCAGCATTTTCACTGTGACTTAGACGGTGCTGTGCCCTCTTATTGCTTTCTGTGGCATTCAGAACAAGCCCTCTGACACTGTCAGTTCCATTGAGAAGGTGCTTTGATGGGGTCTTGGGTGAGTTCCTAAGAGAAACATCCTCTTTTCATATCAAAATGGTCTCTAAGCATCTGTGGAATTCCCTAAAAATGTCTGATGGTTTTTACTCTCTTAACTGTCAACGTTCACTGTATCATTGTTGTAAGTAAGAGGGTTCTACTTCAAGAGAACAATCAATCAGCCTTGGACACTAAGGATCAATAAGTGCTTGATATATGTATGGGAAAAGCCAATCAAGTATTGGCTCATGATTGCTTATTTTTCTTAATAGTGCTCATTTACTATATATTATCATTAGTAAAGATATGAACTTTGAATTCCTAAGCAGAGTAGGTTGTATATTCCAAGATCAGTGTATACAGATATATACACACACACACACACACACATATATATATATATATATATACATACACACACACACTGGATTGGCCTACAAATTCTGTATTCCTAAAATCCAGCTTTGGGAATGAGGATGTTTTCTCTGAGATAATGTAAGTTTTAAGAGAAATTGAGGGGGTCTAACTCAGCAAATTCCCATCTGCTGGAAGAAGAAGAAAGCTGGGAACAGGAATTGTTTGCCACAGACAGACATACCCATTTTTCAGCACAAATAGTTCAGTGGAGATATTTTTTCCTGAAGGGAAAAGGAAATGGTTGGTTGGGTAGCTGGTGGCTTTGTGACACTGGAAAGGATTGGAGCCCAGCCCTTGGCTAAAACCTTAGGTAGTTTGGCGTCCTCTCCAGGCTATTTTACACTGTGGATAAAGGTTCTTGGCAATCATTTTCTCTTCTCTTCATTATTCAGAATTTTGGTCTATAGATCATAACACAAATGAATCATTAAGTTTGCTTCAATTGAGCCAGTTTTATTTATTGTTACATTTCAGGGAACTTGCTATCTTGAAGATTGATGGACCTGGATGTCCGAGGAGATAAGTGTTATAAAAAAAAGGAGCATAGGAAGGTGGTCAGCAAAAGCTGTCAGGGCTCTCACGATGACAGGTCTACAAAGCATGTCCCAGCTTGAGAATGGAGTGCTCTGAGGAGGCTGTGTGCTCCATATGGAGGGCCTAGGAACACTTGGGTGAGAGGGAACATTTAGCTTCAAGTGTGACACTCATGTCCTGAAGAGGGTGTGAACATATGACTACGGAGTCAGAGCCAGGAAGGTGAGGAGGGGCTGAGCACACCAGACGCTGCTGGTGATGGAAATGTGTGTGAAAATTGTGTGTGCACGGCAGAAAAATCATAAAGGGATGGGGGGAAGTGAAGCAAGTTTGTAAAGAGAGACAGGAGTGCAGCACACAACTTAAACGTCGCCTAAAGAAGAAAGGGGACAGGCAAGGTAAACATTTACAGATGGGAGGAAACAAGGTGCCAAGTGCAGAATTCAGGAACAATAGAGGCAGCACCATTTCGGAGCTGATAGAATTGTGATACCATGTGAGACGGGCATATTAATATGTATTCCATAAACTGTGCGGCTCTCAGCCCCACCGCTCTGTTTTGCTCTGACCGCAGTACCAGCCTCAGGCACCACAACACAATTTGGAAACAATGTGACGGAAATGTTTAATCTGCTCGGCCCATCTGTGCTGCGTATTTCTCCAGATCTCCCTGAGAGAGGCGCCTTGAATCTCCACATTGCCTTTAATATTCTCCTAAATCACCTCCCCACTGCACTTCAACGGCCATTGCTACAATATCACAGGTTCATCTAAAGTGCAATGGGGAGGGGCGTGGGGGGAGGTGCAGGCTGGGAGATTTTTTATTTTAAAATAATTTTCAGAGATTGTCTTTTCTGCTTCCTTAAAAAGAAGAAGAAGAAGAAAAGTTATTCTATTGTTGCTGTAAGATTATTGTGGTTGTTTGGTGCAAAGCAGGGTAGGATAGAGTGGAATCATTCTCCAAAGAATTACATTTATTAATCTCCATTCTCTAAACTGGGCATGGGAGGGGTGAACAGCTGCTTGCGTTCTCATCTCTTTTCTTGCACCTTGCTAGGGTGAGGTGCTCATTAAGGGCTGTGGGTCTCCATGCTCATGGCATTGGATTTGGGCTTAGCAGTTCTCAGGGCTAACCCTGCCACTGCTGTATTCCAAACAAAGCAGTATACATTTATTCCCTAGCCAGCATGCCCTCACCAGGAAAGGGCACTTTATTATTTTTAATTTTGGCAGAAATGCTCCATTTTTCTCTCCTTTAAATGCAGATGTTGAGCTTTGGATTACCACTGAATTTCCACACTATGATTTTGCCAGATTCAGCTATTTGAGGCTAGAATGTGGGAAGCTGGTGTGGGTTTCCGAGAAAGAGGGGACAAGTCATTGGGCTTTAGACCCTAGATGAACAGGAGAGAGTTGCACATCACCAAGAAAATTAGGATTCCTTTTGCTTTGTGAATTAAAGAAATGAATAATTTAATCCTCAAGATTGTTCCGGCGAGGGAAAAGCGAATGTCCCAGTTGCGGGCCCTACAGCCTGTCGGTGTGTTACATCATCTGCACACATAGGCGTTTCCATGACAACAGCTTATAGCTTCATTTCCTGGATCCCTCTAGGGGGTGTCACAGCCAGATCCACCTGCTTTTCACCCTACCCTCGGTGGGGTCATGGTAAGGTCGCCAGAATAAATGAATGCGGGTACTAATGATCTGTTTACTGCTGTTTATGCTCTGTGTGTGTCAGGGGCACGCACATTTAGAGAGCTCATTATGGCTGCAATTAGAATGCACCATCGCTAGATATTTAACTCCTTTTTCTTTTAAATTAGCATTTTAATAACATTCTTTGAGCAGAGAAACAAAATGACCATTTTTCACGGACAAACTTCTAGCTGTAGGTGCAACTTTAATGGCAAAGTTGTGAAGGGGAAAGAAGGGAGAGGGGAAAAAAGGCCATTTTTACTACTTTAGCCCTCCTCCCTACCAAAAGGATATTTTTATTTGCTTTCTAACACACTCAATTTCCTAAATTTGTTTTGAATCCAATTATTTTGGGTGGTTTAAAGTACCGTGCTCTTGTTGGACGGAAATTAGCAGCGATTGAAATTAACTTTTTATGTGACCTGTGAAAGGGGCTATAATAATTACAAGTGTAGAAGAAACCCTCCTTCCAGGAGACCCTAGCTGTAGGAATGGGCTGTGATACCATCATCAGAATATCTTCATACTGCCACCGCAAGGACTTTTTTCTTTAAGAAGGAGACTGCCATGATTGTTTCTGTGTGACAGTCTTTAGGATTATCATACAGAGCATGATGGCACACACACCATTATAAGCAGGATAAATAAGAACCAGACAGAAAGACAACAATGACATGGTATGAATTACCATTTTAAAAAGGTCAGATCTCGGGAGCCTCAAAGAACAGGGAGAATTGGGACCCAAATGAAGCAATGCAGACAGGGACCTCCTTAGTCAGAATGTTCTGGAGGCATTGCTTTTTAGGGACCAGCCGACACCTTTAGCTGTTTACCGATGTTCTGTTTGTGTAAAGTACAGTGAAAAATAACAATTTGAATGTTTCGATTATCTTTGCCAGTCTCTTCCATTTTCGTTATTTATTTCCTATAAATTGGGACCTTGCTAACATAATTCTGCAGACAAGGAGGTGGATGGGACAGCCGATGGGAACGAGGAGACAGATGGTGGGTTCGTGCAAGATAGATGCTATGCGTTTATGAAAAGGAGAGGCGTCTGCAGCGAACATCAACAAAGTAGAGCAGGCAAGCACAGAAGCACATAAACTCTAACAGGCGTTTATGGATGCCAAAGGTGTAAGGGAGACTGTGGGAATAGGCATAGAGAGCCTACCAGCCTGGAATCCACGTCCAAGTTCTGCCTAAGATGTCCCACACTTGCTGTGGCTCCTGTGAACCTCACAAGCCTTTCCATGACAACAGACAGGATTTCACAGCCAGAAGACTTGAGAGGTCAATAGTTGAAAAGCAAGAGTTAGAAAGAGAGATCTTTATCCACAGCGAAACAATCCCACCCCCACTCCATGCCACAGAAGAAAAAAAAAAATTAAAGACACAGCAGGGGGAACAAAAAAAGAACCTTTCTAAAAATGATTCAAGTTTAAAATGTTTATGCTCTTGCCTCAGCCTCGTTGCACCTAAGAATCTGCCATTTGATAAATAAAATACTGATGGCACAGGCTATAATTTGGTGATAGCTACCCCAGGACATATCTAGATGCATTTCTGTTATTTTAATTAAATACTGCATTATGGTTTTGTGACAACTACAGAGCTACGGCGTAAATGAATTCCGAATTAAAGTGTTACTTAGGCATCCAGTAATTTTAGTTTCAGTCCTCAGTTTTACAAAGCGAATAGCTATAAAATCAAGATGTTCATTCATTTACAGATGGAGGAGGGTTGTTGTTGTTGCTGGGTTTTTTTTTGTTTTTGTTTTTGTTTTTTTTTCCTCTTTAATCCTCATGCACGAAAGGAATCTGGCTCCTGACACTCTCGGCTTATGAACCACATCACAAAGGGAAGCATCCTCTCAACTAGAATGTGAAATGCTGAATATTAATTGCTGGTATTATGCTTATCTTTGCAGCCAAGTTCTGTCTTTTAACAATCATCTTGATGGGCCGAAGTCTTTAACTGCCTGGAGAGTCGTCTTTGTTGAGCGGTTAGGAACCTATTTGGTTTCATTTTCTTGAGAAAGAGCCATAAAATTCTTAAGTGCTCTGTGGAAGTTTCTGGATTTGGAACTCCTCCCAAACACAGGGTATTAGTAGGGACAGAGAAACTCCTATATGTCTTCCGGAAAATAAATAAGTAAAAAAATAAAATAAAATAAAAAAAAAAATAAATAAATAAAGTACCTCTCTTAAAGAAAACAATTTTTTAAATTTAACTACATTACCATTCCCTTAATGAACTGGAGATATAATTTGATATTACCAGTTGGTTGTAGTTTAAATGTTATGAGAAAAGTTTTGAATTCTCTCATTTATCAGTTCAGAGTTTTACTCAAAACTGGGTAAAAGGATTTTTTTTTTGGTTCAAAGCTGAGGATTTAATTGTCTCTAATATGTCCTGTTACATGAAAAATTTTAAAATAGCAAGTTTCTTGAAACATCATCTATTATTTTTGTTTGGAGAATCAATATGATCTTTTAATTAGCATTAAATATCGTATGTCTATGGATAACATTAGTTTCTAGCTTTTGGTGTTCTCATCAGTTGCCCCAAATTTCTCACAATGGATTCTACAACTTTGACAGAAATTACTGCTTTGTATGTTTGCAATGAGGCTATAATGTGCTTTAATATTTTGTGAGTTTGGTTGGAGTGCTGAATCCATACGATATCAAGAAACCCTGGCAGGAGAGGCTGAAGGAGGCTGAGTTCCTTCTGAGATCATAATTACACAGAAACAAAGCTATTGCGATTCCTTTTAAATAGGGCATATCACAGAAATGTCATCCAGCCTCGTTGGCAGATTAGCGGAGAGTTTATTACTAAATCTCTGTCTAATAGACATGCAGCTGACTCCAGAGGAGCTGCTTGTTATAGTACTGGCGGCAGGAAATGGAGGGAATGTCACAGTTAAAGACACAAATTTTCCCTGTAATGTATTCGAATGGAAACCTCTGAATCCAATACTACATGGGCATATCTAATAAATTCACAATATTTCAGTCTCAACAGCCTTCACCGGTTAGTTTTAAAGATTTATGTGGTAAAAAATTACTCAGTGATGAATATGGTTTATTCTGTGCAGTATTGGAGGTATAAGGAATTAAACTACCGTCTTTAACAGTGAATTTATTATTACCTCTGTCAAAAGACGAAGCCTTTAACAGCATTTGTTATAAATTCACTCCAAAATAAATGGTTGGATTTTTTTTTCTTTTTTATAGTGGAGTTTGTAAAGCATCGGGTGAGTCTGAGAATTAACCTAACCCAACCACAGCTTATGTGGTTCTATGTAAACATTTGGTGTGGGACTTTCCACCTGACTGGTGTGTGTGTGTGTGTGTGTGTGTGTGTGTGTGTGTGTGTGTGTGTGTTTGAAAGTGAAAGGTCTTGCTTAGGACAACAGTTAGAAATAAGGAGATTAAAAAGAAAAATGCATTGTATTCTCTCTGTCTTTTTAAAAAAGGTTTTTGTAATAAAGCCAGGATTCAATGGGATAGTGTTGTCATGCACTTGGGCCTCTTGTTAGCAGGCTGTGTGCGTGCATATGCACACACACAAACACCCTCTCCCTTTTGTCCTCTCTTGGAATGGGTATCCCCTCATTTATAAAAATTACCTGGAAGGAATGAGGCTGCCAGGGTTTGTTCTAGACGATTGGTTCCTGTCTGGGGGAAAGGAATGGCCTCTACTGAATTTGACCGGTGTATGACCGTTGCCTTCCAGCTGACCCCAAATCCCATCCCCATCCTCCTAACTCTAGCCTCCCATAGGGTTATTAATGAGAGAAAATACCATCATCATCATCTTCGTCATCGCAGCACGGTGTTGACCTGCTTGTTAACATGAAATGGGGTGGCGGGGACACCTTCTGCGTTTCTCCATACCATTATAAATAAAAAAAAGATATTTTCTGATGGTGAACCCCTGTTTACCCCTTTGGTTAGGTCAGAGGTGAATAATAGTTCTTTGACAAGCATTGATCAGTTTCATCACACTATTTAGGCAGTCCATGCCCCAGGCCTATATTTCCCCCACTTACTACTCCCAAATTACCTCCCAAATAACCTCAGCACATCCCCCACCCAGTCAAGCAGAGGAGATGGTGCCTGAGGAAGTCCTAAATGGACACTAGATGTCACCAAACACCTCTTTTCCCTCAGAGCCCTGAAATTAAAAATAAATAAATAAATAAATGAATAAATCCCTCATTTAAAGCAATTGAGGGGATTAACTTATTGGTTTTTATGAGCATTGTGGTCACATTCAACTAAGCATACCTAAAAGAGGAAGTATCATTGCATTCTGATTTTTTTTTTTTTTTTTTTTTTTTTTAACAATATACAGATCTTTTAGAGAGAAGAAAAGACTCAAGGGAGGAGAAAGGTCTGTATTGTTAAGTAGCCCTTTGAGGAGGTAAGGGGGAATAAAAATCCTGGGTTTTTAAAATCCCATTACAACCGGCGTTCTGTTAACACAGCTCAAGTGTGCCAGGCCAGGCCCTGCTGCATTCACAGGGCTGGAGCCAGAATCAGCCATTCCATCCCAGGTGACAAAATGACTCTGTTGTTGTTCCTGTAAAGTCCATCTATCCTCATTATGTGCCCCTTGGTAGACTGTTTCTTCCATCCAAGAAGACAGGCCAAAGTCTGGCATGTTGGAGCCAAGTAAAGCCCTTCCTCTCCTGGCTAAACCATTATGTAATCGTCAACCTGAGGGGATGCGCAACTGGTTGCTCCGATGCAGGTTTCCAGGGAAATGAGACTGTGGGCAAGGCCTTAGAGGCATCCAACAGCCATCGGTGATGGACACAACTAAGCTCCAGAGATGCAGCCAAGGGTCTCCGTCTACCCCGCCACTGGGTCAGGCGTGGGTTCCTTCCACTTAACTGAGTCTCTCTCTGTGTTTTCCCAGACAGTCTCAATATGTGTCCCATGCTGGCCCAGAACCAAGCTGCTTCAGACTCAACAGAGATCTGCTTGCTTCTGTACCAGCGCGCAGAGATTAAAGGTGTGTGAACCCCCGCCCCCAACACACACACCCTGCAAAGTTTCTCTTTCTAATTTTCAGGACAGCTCAAGTTTCTGCCATAAATCACTTTTGGAACTGGAGACTGATTTTTTTTTTCCCCAATGGGAATTCAGTTCTGTAGTCTCTTGAGCAGCAAAAGAAACACCTATGTTATTTAGAAATAATAGTCACAATGAATAAATAAATAAATAAATAAATAAATAAATAAATAAATAAATGTTCTCTAGAGAGAGACCTTGCTGGCTAAAAGTCATGACACCTCTCTCTCTCTCTCTCTTTCTCTCTCTCTCTTTTGGTTTTTAGAGACAGGGTTTCTCTGTGTAGCTTTGGAGCCTGTCCTGGAGCTCTCTCTATTGACCAGGCTAGCCTTGAACTCACAGAGATCTGCCTGACTCCTGAGTTCTGGGAATAAAGGCATGTGCCACCACTGCTCAGCATGTCAATTCTCTTAAGGGGACTTCTGACCTCTCACCTCTCTTATGGATAGAAGCAACCCCCCCCCTCTCCGCATTGGGTTTCTCTATGTATTCCTAGCTGTCCTGAAACTCTTATAGAGCGGGTTGGCCTTGAACTCACAGAGATCTGCCTGACTCTGCTTCCAAAGTGCACCACCACCATCTAGCTGAATAGAGGCATTTTTTTTCTTCTCTTTTTTTTCCCACTGATAGTAAGTGACTGTAGTGGTGCTGGCTCACAGAAGGACCTTGCTGTCCTCTGAGACAAGGCGGTAAGCCAGGGCATGGTGTCACCGCACTGAGGGTGATTCAGCACCTGCCCTGTCATGCCTGCTGCTCAGACAGAATGGATTTTTGGAGTACACCTGTTGTTGAGCCCCTGCCAGGTACTGATGGCCACTAACCCCCAAATCAATCCCCCCCCTCCCGCTGTTGATGCTTGGAATGTCAGACAGGACCGAGCAGCAGCCGGTGTGTATTTCAAACACAGCAGATGGATTTTTTATATTAGCTCCTATTTCATGTTCAGGCAGAGCGACGGCCACACTAAAACCACAGCCTCAGCGCTGCCGAGTTTGCTTCTGTGAGATTAATTCTGTGAAATTAATTGGGACAAGATTGAAAAGGAAATTAAAATGCAGCTGAGTGAACAGGCCTCTCAAACACCTTTTCCCTGCTCTATTCAAACTTGAATTCTGCGGTGGTCGCTGGCATCGTGGGAAGTAATTTACGAGAGGCAGGCTCTCAGGAGTGATCCGTTACGTCTGAGGAGACCCGCACCAGCGCCACAATCTGGAGCCACTGAAGAGCGCTAAACACCCTGCTGTGGCTTGAGTTGTGTCCCAGCTCCTGGGTGACTGGGGGGGGGGGCAGGGAGGAAGGGAGGCTCTTACTATATAAATCCGTTCAGAAACGTCTGGGCCCAAAAGGGGTGCAGGAGCATCCGCCGGATGTTCACATCGCTTCGTTATTAAAATCTTCCTCTAATATATTTTAAGACCCCAATTGGAAGTCAGTGAGTTAAGTGGGCATGAAGCTGCATGGGGCCTGGAAATGTTTGGATGTGCTGAGCTGCGGTCAGCAGGAGGGCGTTTCTGCGGACGGTGTCCTTGTTACTGCTTGTGAGATGGGATACGTGGCTCTGGCCTCTTGTGGAAGAGAAGTTGGGAGGCTCTTCCTGGAGTTAGTGATGAGATTTCTAAACCACAAAAGACATGGTGGATTTCCATGTAGGCCTCCTCAACGGGTAGTGTTCTTACCCAAGTGAGAGGAATTTTGTGTCTCAACTGGAGGAACGTCTGAGGAATCCTGGTATACGAACCACTTTTTTCATTTAAAAAAAAAAAAGAACTATATTTACATGTGTGTGGAAATGAGTGTCACAGTCTGTGTCTGTGTATGTGGAACTCAGAGGACAACTTTTAGGAGCTGGTTCTTTCTTTCTGCCATGTGGGCCCCAGGGATGAGTGGCAGGCTTAGTGCGTCTTTACACACTGACCATCTTGCTGGCCCTCATTTGCTCTTACCTTACTAATAATTTATTGAACTCATAGTAAATGCCTAACACGAAAGTGTTAGAGTAGTGTTAGTGGATGGAAGAGAAGAACACAGGAGTTGTTATTAATTAAGGGCTACATACTTCTTTGCATAAACTGTCTGATCACAACCCTATGAACAGAAACTACCCTACCTTTTACACATATGGACACCAAAGCCTGAAAGTTTATGTGACTTTTTCCAAGGTCCCACATATAACTTGATATGAACAGAACAAGATAGATGGTAGGCTATCTATCTATCTATCTATCTATCTATCTATCTATCTATCTTATTACAGTGAGATGGGTCAATGGGTTCAGAGCTCTGGCTACTGTTCCAGGTTCAATTCCCAGGATCCACAACCATCTGTAACTCCAGTTCCAGAGAACTCAAAACCCTCTTCTGGTCTCTGAGGACACAGACATACATACAGGCAAAACAGCAGTGCATATTAAATAATAATAATAAAACCCAAACAAACAAATTCCCCAATGCCAGTAGGGAGCAGCAGGTGCCCAGGGCTAAAAGAGGACATCTGTCTGCTCATTCCCTTCTAGGGCCTGAGTCTCCTTCCTCCAGACTCTCTCTTGAGAGCCTTTCCTCCACCCCCTATATTTTCTATATATAGCCCTGGCTGCCCTGGAACTCAAAATGTAGACCAGGCTGGCCTCAAACTCACAGAGATTTGCCTGTCTCTGCTTCCCAAGTGCTGGGATTGAGTGAGCATGTCATCACACTCCAGTACAGTATTTCATTAATAAGGGCCATGGATTTAGCTTGGTAGTGAACTATCCAGGGCCAGCGTGCTTAAGGCCCTGGATTTTATTCTTAGCACCTTAAGTTTTATCCAGAGAAGGGTAAACCAGTTGTGCCTATGGGGGTGAAGACAAAACAGATGGTAGTTGGGAGTGTCTGCTGTTTAAATGGAGCAAGTAATTATAGCTAAAACAGAGTTCTGTGGGGGATTTCTTATGCAGCTTATGCAGGCCCACTGCGCTCAGAATGGGAATGTCTAGGGTGGGAGAGGCGACTCCCTTATTTTATAGGTGAGGAAACAAGTCCAGGTGAGCTGAGCTGTACAGCTAGCCGTGCCGCACACCGCTCAGGGAAACCGACGTTTGCTGGGTTTTAGACAGAGGCCTTGTCTTGTTCGGTGAAGGTGCTACTGTACTGGTCTTTGGAGCAAAGAAATATGGAGTTCTCCAGACATCATTTCCTTAGGCTAAACTCAGTGTGGGCTATTTTGTTCTCTTGCTGCAGGTATAGAGGTAGGCTGGTTCCAGTACAGGAAGCCAGCTGGAGCTGAAATGGGAAGAATACGAGAAACAGTTCTGGAGAGCAGGGGATGCCTGAACTTCTGGGTGGTACTGGAATCTCCTATCTGTATGAATTGGTTTGTTTGTGCTTTTTTTTAGAGGCAAGAAAATAGGATGGGAGGTCTTTTAAGGTTCTTTCCTGTCCAAGGGCTCTGATTGAGTTAGGTAATAGAATCAAGGCAAATCCAATCCCAGATGCTCCCCAAGCCGATGTTAAACAGGAATGCAGCTTCGTAAAGGAACGTTCCTTGAACTACTACCTTCTCATTTCCTCCTCTGATTTGCAGGGATTAGCAACATGAGGAAGGGAGGCACCTGGTAGAGCTTAGGGGGCAGAAATACTAATGGACTTAGAACCTTCCGGAACAGTGGCGAAAGGAGCTGATACAATTAAGGCAGTGAGGCATTTTCGCTGAATTAAAGCCTGACGCATTAGCATGTATTCATGGAGGAGGGGAACGGGGCTGATTTTTAAAAGACTGGTCTAAGGTTCTTAGGCGTCTCATAGAAATACCACAGCCATGGTAACCGCACACCACTCTATATTTCGGGACAGGTCACTGCACAGCCCCTTAGATCTAACTGGAGGAACGGGACCCCCAGTGAGAAGCCATTAACAAAGGCAAAAGACATGTAAAACAAACAAAATAATCATGACAGAGAGAGAAGGCCAGCCGCCAGCCTGGCTCTGCACACCCCCTCCTGCTGCAGGCACCTCCAGACAATGTAAACAGTTAATCTGTTCACCTGCAGGCTCTGGGCAAACAGAGGCCTGGTCACACCTGAGTGGATAACTCGATTACCCCGTAATGCCAGCACGGTAATGTACACAAATTCTATTACACGGCAAACCTTGCTTTCGGGCATTTGAAATACCAATCAGGCCAATGTCCACTCCCTTCTTCGCTTCCAATTTATTCTTGGTGTATTGGAGCTGCACCAAAATTGTAGCAGGGTGATGCTGGGTTAGAGTGGCAGGAGGAATCATGAGACCATTGTGATCTTACCCAGCAGGGCCTGCAAAGGTTTTACCTTCCTGCAAAGGGTTAGGTCTGAATTTAGTCCATGTCCATCTTCAGACAGGGTTTCTCTGTGTAGCAGCCCTAGCCATCTTTAAACTCGATCTATAGACCAGGCTGGCCTTGAACTCACAGAGACCCGCTTGCCTCTGCCTCCCAAGTGCTAGGATCAAAGGTGTGCGCCACCACTGCCAGCCTAATTCTTGTTTAAAGGGGCCTGATTCATTGAATTCACTGGAAGACACCTGGAGTCAGGCTTGGTCTGTTTCTTTTTATTAAATTCTATTTATTTACTTATTTTTGAAGATTTATTTGTTATGTATACAGTGTTCTGTCTGTACGCCAGAAGAGGGCACCAGATCTCATGACAGATGGCTGTGAGCATCAGATGGTTGCTGGGAATTGAACTTAGGACCTCTGGAAGAGCAGCCACTGCTCTTAACTTTTGAGCCATCTTTGCAACTCCTCTATTTGTTTGTTTATTTTTTTATTGTGTATGCCACAGTATACCTGTGGAGGTCAGAGTACAACTTTTGGGAGTTCGTTTTCTCCTTCCACCATGTCTCTGGGATTGAACTCAGGTCTTTGGCCTTGGCAGCAAGTGCCTTTACCCACTGAGCCATTTTGCCCACCCCTTGGTCTGTTCTAAAGGAGCTTATAGCATATTTCAAGCACAGACAGATTCTTGGTGCAAGTAATACCAGCCATAGAATAAAGAGAAACAGCAAATGTGGTGTTAATAACACCACAGGGTTTCCCTCTTCCTCCGCAGAGTCCATCTACACAGCAATTAAAGAGCAAATTATGCCTACTTCAATGTTTGTAGATATGGATGGGATACATAGAGAGAAGCCTTTATGATACATTTTTAGGAACAGAATATGTTGTCTTTGTCTGGCTGTATAACATGTGTGGTCTTTTTTATTTTTTATTTTTTTCCTTACTACAAGGATGATGACAAAATGTTCCCTGCCTACAACTCCAGAGGATTTTTCTCATTATGAGGGGCAATAATTCATCCCTTAAAAAAACAACAACAACCCTGTTTCTGTGTGTTCGAGGCCAGCTTGGTCTACAGAGCAGGCTCCGAAACTACAGAGAAATCCTGTCCTGAGGGGGGTGGGGGGAAAGCCCTGTTGTTTTATGTGTGTGTCGGCTGTGTCTAGGGGTTAACTTATGCCTGAGGAAGGGAATAAAGTTAGCTGGGCTGTGTGGGATTGGATTCATAGGTTGTTCTTATCAGCACTGGCTCAAACCAATTGAGCTAACTGGTTCTGACTCCTCCTCCCGCAGGTAATTATATTATCATCTCATTTATCTATAAATGAAATAAGAAACTAGTTTACCTAGCCAGAATGTTTTCAATAGTATTACAAAGTAATAAATTATGTACATTGTTGTGACCTTTGTGTGTCATAAATCCTCGAAAAACATCAAATTTTGATTGGCATAATTTTAGTATTGTATCTGTGTCATTTTATATATATACTTACTTCAATTTGCTATATTGTATTTTTAAATGTTAAAAAGTGGGTCCTGAGCCTGAATTTTTAATTAATAAGTTTCCCTAACAATTATACATTAAAGGAATTTTGAACTGTAAGAAGAGCCATGTAATATGTATATAGAGGTGTTACAGCATGCGGTTATTCTGATTATGATAACTATACTAACAGTAGTAAAAACATGGGCTTTGGACTCAAGCCCTATATTCCATGTCCTTTACCTTGCTCAGAATTCGGATGAGGTCACCTCGTTGGAAGGACAGTTCATCTGGCTGGTCACCATGGCAATCCCATAAGCCCTGGTAATAATTGGCATAGTTCACTGATCAAAGAGAAGAAAAAGCAAAGACAAAAGGAGTCAGTTTTGCTGCAAATGGAACCCAGGGTTCTGTTCTGATATAGTCTCTAGGAAACTTAGGATTCAGGCGGCTCCAGAAAATACTCAATATAAGCAAAGGACTATGGGAGGAGGAGATCATTAACTCACATAAAATATTTACAGATCACCCCTAGTAGGAAATTCTACTCAACAATATGGTAATAGCTGTATTTATTAATAGAAGAAAATCAGGCACATAATTTCTCAGTTGTTTTGCAAACAAGTGGTACAGAGATGTTTCCCAGTAGACTTTCTTGATCCAGTGCATCTAAATATCCGAATGTCTCTTTTTTACGCATTTGAAGGGACAGATCCTTCTGCCTATCTACTCGAGAGGCTGAGTCAGCCAGGCTTCTTCGGTCTGAGTCATGGCTCACACTTTGGCCTCCCCAGTTACATGGGAGCTTCATCCTAGGTGCTTCCCACGCAGGTACTTCAAGAAGTGGTCACCAATAACTACTGAAACGCATAGCTTAGTCTTTAAGTGGAGTCGTGGGGGTGTCTCATCCATTACAACTAAATTCTGGGTGGGCTGGCCCTTTTCCAGCATCTCATTTGTAGACCCTGAACATGTCTGCCAAGATTTATCTGCAAGCCCCCGGGGACAGAAGCCAAAGTGATCTGCATTAAAAATGAAAGCAACTGAAGACAACAAACCGAGCTTTGGAAGCACTGAAGAGATTTACTGGGCTTCTCAGCGAGTCTAGATGGCAATGATGCCACACGACAGCCATCGATTCTTAACAATGAAGAATTCGTATCGATCCTCTTCTACCCGGAAAGGTTAAACACCAGTGTACACAGTGGGAGAACATCTGGGGATTTGAATGGCACAAGAGCTAATGCCCACTGGACCAGGGATACTCTGTGTTTCTTAGAATGTTTCATATGAGAGCTGTGAGCCTAGCACCTGCCAAAGGTGAAGTTTGATGGATGGGATTCAGGAATCCTGTGATGTGGTTTTTAGCTGGTATGTGCCTGTTATCCCAGCACTTGGGAAGCTAATGCAGGATGAGCATGAATTCCCAGCCAGCCTGGGTTACACCGTGAGACTCTGTCTTGAAGAGCAAAATGAAAAAAAATATTCATGTGATTTTTGGGGACTCTATCTCACCAGTTCCTACCTACATTGAGCTGAATTTGCTTGGACCCTCTACCTGATCAAAGATGGTCCTAAGACTGCTCGTGGTGGGAACAGATGGAGAGCAAACGGTCAGTGGAGCACAGAGGACATGGCTGTACTTGCTTCCCCCCACAATTTGCCCCTAACTTATGAATTAACAGAGGCACAGTGGAACAAATCTCTATATGTCTTTGTAAAAGACTCTTATTAGACATCTTAAAGCACACAAAAGCAGAGGAGAGACTGACTCATTTAGCTCAGAGCAGATTGCAAACAGAAATAAAAAAATGTCAACCACAGAGACTGGGGCGTGTTTTCTTTACACAGACGCATGTTTGTCTCCATAGTAGACAATAGAGGGCAGCAAACAAAATAACTGCCAAGAAAACCTTCTGCCATCGATTTAAGAATATGCTGGGAAGACAAATATACCGGGAGAAAAATGCTAACTGTTGAAAAGAGAAAGCATATATTTTTGGGGACATCAGTGCATGAAATGATAGAGAACTATCAACCTTGAAAAGCAATGGCAGTTTTCCCAGAGGATATGTTATACATTCTCAGTTGTGAGGGAGTGTATAAATCACCCCAAGAGTTTGAGTAAGCCTAGGAATGAGAAGCCAATTGACATCAATATTCTTTGTGGGTCTGTAGATGCCAGAGAAAATAGTTTTTTTTTTTTTAAAACAGATTTTAAGAAACCAGCTTAGCTATGAGTGCTGGTAGGAAGACGGACAGAACTATCTTGACATTCTCTGGCCTAGTGCGTAGTCACTTTGAGTTTCTGCTCTCTATAGTGTGCTTGGGTATGAGACCGCCCTAAGGTACCTTTTGGGTGTTTCCTGAGTTTCTTACCAAGATTTGACAGTGGTGGAAGAGAATACCCGGGAAATGATTTAAACTATGAACACAGTTAAAAGCAGGCACACTGGTTCACATCTATAATCCCAGAAATCAGAAGGCTGAGGCAGGAGCATTGCTTTGAGTTTGAGGCCAGCCTGGGCTACAAGATGAGTTCAAGACTAGCCTGGGCTATATAGTGAGAGGGACTGTGTCTCAAAACACAGGGAGACAGGAAGACAGACTCAAACAACCATAGAGGGAATGACATGAGCCTTCTAAGACACAAAGAATACAGAAAGGCCTTTGGTGTTCAGGAACCCAGGAGACAGCCTAGCCCAAGATTAAGGACCATGATCACAGCTCTGAAAAGTTAGTCAGAATCATAGGGCTGAAACTGGGGAACATATTCAACCTACTATCTAGAGAGAGGTACATTAGTATTAAGGAGGTCAATGGGAAGTCATTCTTTAACTGCATAAGGTTGGACCCCATATTGCAAGATCCTTGTTTAACTGCTGTGATTCATACTTATGTATTTGTATACAGGCAACTTCATGAATTCATTGTTTGGCATGCATTAGGCCTGTGCACAGCACTTTAACTAAATACCAGGGACAGGACAAGATCCTGGGAATTCCACAATGGCCAAGCACAGTCCCTGCTGCTCTCCAGCGGGGGAGGTGCTGGGACCAGAGTTACTATCCCAGTACTCAGGACCCTGAAGAGGATGAGGATGCTCTGTGTAAGAGGGAATTCAGCAGAATCTTAGGGATCCAGGGAGGTTTCTTTGAAGCTTCAGCTTTCCACGAAAAGCTAACGTGTGGAATGTTACAGGAACACCTTGAATTTGGGAGGAGGCGGGCAGAGCAAGACTCCATTTCTGAAGGGTGGCCCCAGAAAGGCCCTGAAGGTCTGCAAGTCTGCAGGGTGAGTTCAGTCTGCCCTGAACCGGGCTTGCCCATCCTCACAGGAGATGAGAGCAGACACTGCTTTCCTAGGCCATAGCAGGAGTCAGGAGCCTGGCTGCAAGGCTTGCCTCTGTGCACTGGCTTTCTGGCTCAGTTCGGTTTCCACCACACTGGCAACAGCCTCAGTCAGAAACAGTGCAGTCTTCTGACCAGTTAATTAATTCAAAACATCCTCATTCTCATTTTCAGGACATTATTCCACCTAATTATTTTTTTTCCAGTCTGTCCATTTGGAATGAAAAACAAAAGAATAAAGCTTAATGCCAGCATTTCTCAATGTCTCTCTTAAAAAAAAAAAAAAAAAAGTAACTCTACACTAAATAAAGCCTGGTGATCAAAAGCAAAAGCTCTAATATATTCAGCATAAAACAGACAGAGGACCTAGAGCAATAATGACAACACTAATAACTAAAACAGTTATAACAATTAACAACAATTACAATGATAGGGAAGCTAATGGCTATGATCACTGCATTTAAATTGCTAGCAGAGCGGAGAAGGAGTTTTTCTAGAGAAAATGGGGGGTGGGTAGGGAGTGTCTTACTCTTTCTAATCCCATGTGAACAAAGTGTCACAAAGAGAGAGCTGACATAGAATTGTTTTTCTCTTTTCCAGGTGGTTATCACAAATCGTTTGTCATTCCACACCAGGCTCTTTGTGAGTGGTGATAAGTGTTTTTCCTCTGATGGAGTCCAGGTTGGCGATCCTGGTGACAGAGTCAATGGAAACGCCCAGGCAAAGGACCAGGACATCAGTCTAGCTTTTCTTGTCTTCAGGGACAACAGACGCTGACGGTCCTCTCAGAGTTTAGCCGGTAGGACATTGGGTAGCTTCAGAGTTCAAGCTGACACCAGAGAAAAGAGGCTAAAGGCGGGTCAGGGTGTTGTTTACATTTTCCTGATAAATGTAATGTGTCAATGAGGCCTGGCATTAGGCACAGCTGTTTAAATTAGGAACACCAGAGACAAAAGCATTGGAAACAAAACCTATGAGAGCTGGACCAAAACTCTGTAAGCAGTGTTTTGAAATGCTCTCATCTAAGGCAAGCCAGGAAGGGCTGGCATCCTTAGTACACTCAAAGCAGACACCTACTTCAGACGTATGAAAAAAAACTCACCAGGTGCCACTCACTGGGGCACCAGGGCAGGAAGAGTGTTTTTTGTTTATTTTAAATACCATTTGCTTATGTTCAAGCCCATTTCATCTTATTGAATAATGAAATTACTATGCCCCTTAATTTTGCAAGTGTGATTTATGTATGGGGGGGGGGAAATCAAAGGTCCTTGTTCTCATCTGTTGACCCTTTTATTGGGTCAACATTTTAGCTGGGTGATGCTCAACTCCCGGTTGGCTGTGGAAAACCAAAGGTAAGAGCCACGGGAGCCTGTGCGCCCTCCCTTTTCCTTGGTGTAGGAGCACTCTGTTGGCAGGCACCACAGTGGGCCTTCAGAGGGTCTTCAGTATGGGAAACTCATGAATAACCCCTTTCCAGCTCTTCTGAGATGATTGGATGCTTACAAGACTACATCTGGCTTGCCCACAATTGTTGAGAGAGATAGATAGATAGACAGACAGAGACAGAAAGACAGAAACAGAGAGATGCACAGAGAGACAAACAGAGAGAGACACACAGAGAGAAACAGACAGAGAGAAAGAGACAGGGAGACAGAGAGAGTGAGAGTGAGAGAAAGAGAGAGAGACAGACAGAGAGAGAGAGAGAGAGAGAGAGAGAGAGAGAGAGAGAGAGAGAGAGAGAGCCCATTCCAAGGCCTTTCTTAGGGAGGGATTTGATATATCTAAGGGTGGTGGCTTGTGTCTCCACAGCATGGTACACACAAGCAAAGGAAAATTTTATATCAACAGCCCAGAGTAAGCCTTGCTTTGGGCTGCCCAGAAGTTACCTTCTCACAGCGAGACAGGAAATATGATCTCACTGCTAAGGCCTTTAGTGTTAGATCCACTATGGGGCTACCAGGCTGGAATTTAGAGAAAATCTGAGGTGTTGAAGAGTCACTCATTAATGTAACCCTGTTACTAACAGTCATGCTGTAAAGCGAGCTCTTTATAGATTGAGCAATCAATACTACAAGGCTGTGATAGATTTTCTAGGTAACAGAATAAAATAAAAGAAATTGCATCTTACAGGGTCATTAACACTCAATAAGGATAAACTGAATTCCGTTCCTCCCCCCCTCTTCGGATAAGATCTCGAGTTGGGCTTTAAAAATGTTAGCAGTTCCATCAGAGGAAAGTATAGCATCAAGTGACAGGGTCTGTGAGGTAGAGGAGAAAAGTCCTCAGATGCCAGATGCCACAGCACCTGAGAGGGAGAGGCAGGCAGCGGGCCAGGTTGCTTAGAGGTTTTCCCTCCCAGATACCTGAGAAAAGCGAAAAGAAGCAAATGTACGTAGCTGATCTATGGCCTACCTAAGAATTTACTCTGGCCCCGCCTCTTAAATGCCTTCAGCAAGGCTGTTGGCCCTTCCCCCAGATCTCTATATTTTTTGTTATAAGACTAAGAGATGGCAGTGGGAAGTTACATATGTGTTGTAGTTTCTACAGCTTCTTTGGAGAAAAGGCACTATATAAATTCAATAAATAAATAAGTAAACACAAATAATAAAAATCCCTGCCTCAGATTCTGCAGAGAGAGCGAAAAGTCCTCCTGTTTTTTAATCACCAAGTCACCAATCATTATAACTGGTGGGAAGTACAAGCCACAGAAACATATTTAGAGCTAGCCTTATGTTAATGACACCTATTTGGGAGCCAGAAAGTATGGGGAACAAAAGACTTCTTTAAAAAATTCCTTCTTGAATTATACCTGTTGGAATAGTTAAAAAATAAATCTCCTCTCACTTCCCAGATAGAACCTGAGAGAGAGAGAGAGAGAGAGAGAGAGAGAGAGAGAGAGAGAGAGAGAGAGAAAAGAGAGAGAATGAGGGGATGAGGGGATGAGGAGATGAGGGGGTGAGGGGGTGAGGGGAGGGAGGAGTCTGGGAGGGAAATGCTAGACTTTGCCAATCTAGCATGTATTAAACTGGAGTTTAATACAGTGTTGGCCCCAGGAAGCTTCCAGTTATCCCGAGCAAGGCATCCATGTAGCTGTATCTCCCTTCCTACGCTGGTGATGGAAGCTGGTTGAGAAAAGACTTATTTAGGACATGCTTGGTTCTAACAGATTTTCTGATGGAATTCTGTATAGCAAGTAGAAAATGATAGAAATTAGTTCAGCCATTAAAGGCTAAGGATCACAACGAAACTTCAGAAATTAGGTCTCAGAGTATTTAATTCCACATGCCTGAAATCCCCGAACTTCTGTGAAGCTTACACACTCCTCATGCTTTCCTGCCTGCTGAGGTAGCGTGACTGCTGAAGTCACTGACTGTCTTTCTTCTCCTGTGAGGGAAGCAAAGTGGAAGGTCAGGACCAACACCGGGCCCTCCATGAATGAGAAAGAAAGGAGAGGAGGCAAGAGGAAAAATGCGAAAAAAGTCAGACAAACCAAGAGAGAGTGGGGAGGGAAATGGGGAAAGAATTCCTAAGCTCAAGGTTTTCATAGAACCTACGGGTGAAAAAAATCTGCTCATGTCTAAATCAGTCCCGAATCCAGTTCTGCTGATGGAATGAATGTCCTTGTGGTGGCCCAGACCACCTGCAACACTCCTTCACTGACAATGAGGGAGTAAGTCCTTGGTCCACTTAAGAAGACTCTGAGGGCATCTGACCTTAGGAGGGA
Organism: Cricetiscus sungorus; assembly: GCA_030556225.1. Classification (NCBI taxonomy): domain Eukaryota; kingdom Metazoa; phylum Chordata; class Mammalia; order Rodentia; family Cricetidae; genus Cricetiscus; species Cricetiscus sungorus. Next base: position 72,895,565 of record JANBXA010000069.1, on the reverse strand, counting down.
TGGGCTCACTAACAGCCTGAAGCATGGCTAACAGTCTGGGATGAATAAGATGTAATTTTGTATTCAACAAGCCTGTTACATATTCATTTCCAAATGTGCTTGGGATCAAACCAGCCCATCCCCAGTCAGCATCCCCCAGCCTTTCCATCCTTCAGTCCGGCCTCACTTTTCAGATCTGACACATTTCCATTCCCCTCTGAACTTGCAATCTCCGGGCCTCTCAGGGAGAAGACATTTCCATTCTTTCCATTCTCAATCCTCTGATCTCTTAGAGATGAGGCAATCCTATTTCACTGCACCGATTTAAGAAATACTGATAGGAAAAAATAAATATCTGCTTTGGCTTCCCACCTTCTGGAGACAAATCTTGGCTGTGCTAGGACATCGATTAAAGTGATTGGGTGCCTGCTTTTTAAGTTAAGGCACTTCTCTATCCAGTCACTCTATTTGAGGCCTTGGGGGTCGTGTGCCAGGACTCTGAACAAGAGTGCTTTCCCAAGCCTGAAGCCCCATACCCACCCACTACGTCGTGTACCTCACCTCGCCGTGGAAGAGTGCCACATGCATCCTCTTCTAAATCAAAGTCTTCATCTGAGGGAACAAAAGATCAGCATTAGCCATCAATGTGGGGGGAGGTTGATCTTCATGCTCTTTCTTTTGAGGGGTCACCTTTCTCTGAGCTCATTGACCTCTTCCCCTTTCTTGTGTTCCCAAGCAGTGCCCAGGCTGGCTTTGAACTCATGATCTTCTTACCTTGGCCTCTCAAGAGCTGGGATTACAGACGTGTGTTATCATGTCTAGTTAGGGAGTGCTCTCCTTTAAAGGAAGTTTCATTAACATGTTTTCTTCTTTTTTCCCTTCCTCTATCATCTCTCACCTTCAGATCAACCATCCTTTCCTTCCCTTTCTATTCATTGTTCGTTCCCAAACATTCTGAAGCACACATTATATACTGGAGGTGGCACTAGGAACACAACAGACAAGCATGCCAAAGTTCCTGCCTTGATGGAGCTCCCAACCCATTGAATCACCAAGGGGCTTATCATTACACCCAGTCCTTTCCCTCAATCCCCATTTCTTCTTTCTTTGTAGAATTCATGCCTGTATTTATTATCTGTATGCAGACATCTTTGGTTTTAGTCGCTTGAGAGTTAGGATTTGAGAGAGAGAGAGAGAGAGAGAGAGAGAGAGAGAGAGAGAGAGAGAGAGAGAGAGAGAGAGAGAGAGAGAGTGCATGTGTGCTCGTGGTAGTGAGTTTTAAACCTTCTGTGATTAATTAGTCCTTAACATATCCATTTTTGTTCAGCTGTATCGGAGACTGGTCATGTACGTAGTTTTATGTTCCTAGTACTTGAGGCCTGTAGTTATCTTTTTACTGTTTTATTTAGCCTGCCTTGTTCATTAGAGTATAGGCTCCTGAGGGCAGATGGAATGGTCTTTTAATTAATTGCTGTGGATTCAGAATGGGTTCTAAGTCAATGCTGGTGTCTAACTCCAGTCAAGTGTTTATATGGCTAAAGTCACAATGTGATTGGCTCAAGTTTCTTACCCTCATTAACCTGTTTCATCTCAAGCTTTGTACTACTTGATATAATAGGAACTGGGCCTTTATTAAGAAAGTATGTGTATTAGAGTAACATTTACTCATTCTATTTTATAATATAGAGTTATAATGTACATATACACAATATGGGGCAGAAATAGGTTCACTATCCTTTTCACTAACTATCCCCTCTTCTTTTCTCTGAAACAGCACACGCAGGCACACACACACACACACACACACATGCTCGCCCTACATCCCTTGGAAAAGGAGCACTTTGAAGGAACTTTAAAAAATATTTTATTATTTTATGTGCATGAATATTCACTTGTATATATGTATGTGTATCACATGTATGTCCAGTGCCCATAGAAGAGGATGTTCTATGGACTAAAGTTACAGGGATTTGTGAGCTACCATGTGGGTTCTGGGAATTGAACCCTGGTCCTCTGGAAAAGCAACTAGTGCTCTTAACTGCTGAGCCATCTCTCCAGCCCTCTGAAGGATTCTTATTACCATCTATGGTCCAGCAGTGGGGACTTTTCCCCTTCCCATCTGTAGTGTTTCCCAACCCCACCTCGAGGTACAAAGATGTGAGATAATGGAGGGATGAAATCAAATGTAGGAAACAGGGCACGTAGAAATAAATCATACTAAACATCTCTCTTTTCACTACTGTCGCCTTCCTCCCTTCTGCTATGATGCTCTCCCTTTTTGCGGTGGGGCCAATTTTACAGGACTGACAATATTAGAGGGTGAGTTGGTGCATCCTCCTTGTAGAGATGCCCAATAATTTGGACAGCAAGCAGCTCTTTTCCTGGTATCAAACAACTCAATCGCAAGCACCAATAATGCGCTTAAGCACTTTTGCAGAGAATGTTTCTCCTACCTCTGCTGTCCGTGCACAGCTGTCTCTCCCTCCCAATGCTAATCAATGTAAATTGGGTCAGATCTCCGCTGTGAATTACAAATTGGATCCGAAGTTGGAGGGTCACCATGCCTGCTACTCCACCTCCTTCCCACCGCCATTAGATGGGAAGCTACACCAAAGATCTTTTCTAAATAAATCAGACTTTATTGTAAAACTCGGCCACTGACGAGACATAACCTCATTAGCATTGATTTTAAAATAAATTATTGAAAGTGGCCTGCCTGCTCTTTGCATTTGTAAAAAAGGGGAATGTAAATGTATTTGCAATGATAAAAATGAAAACTAAAACTTGATTCCTTTATCCTTTCAGGCAATAGCACTCAATCTAGTCATGATCAAAAGAAAGAAAGAAAAAAGAAACACTAGAAGCATGGTGCTTTGTTCACTTCACTCCCAGATCCCAGAAGAGATTCTCTGGTTTCCATTGCACCTTTAGAGTCACCTAGAAAGAAAGAAAAATGCTGGCCATTAAGCATGTGTATTATGTGTCACTGCTACTGGGCCCTCTGGTGATGGATACGAACGGGAAGGGAGCTCCGGCCTCCAGGTCTCTTCATCTGCCTTATTATCTGGTGGCTGGAAGAGGCCTCCAGTTAGAAGTCTTGCTGCTGATGGGCCTGGGGCTGTGTCTGGGGCATCTCGGGAGGTCTGAGGATTGGGTCCTGTCACGCCATGGAGGAAGCCCCTTCTACAGTGGGTTATGAAGAACACAGCTCTTGGTATCCTCTTAGGCTTCAGAGGGTTTGATTTAATCTATCTCAGACCCTTCTGTGAAACCAAACTCGTATCTCTCAAGGTCCAAAGTCAAGACAACTATAATGTAACTGGGATTTTGTTTTTTCGAGACAGGGTTTTTCTCTGTAGCTTTGGAGCCTATCCTGGAACTCACTCTGTAGCCCAGGCTGGCCTCAAACTCACAAAGATATGCTTGCCTCTGCCTCCCAAGTGCTGGGATCAAAGGTGTGTACCACCATCGCCTGTCATAACTGGGATTTTTAAAAAATGCTTTTTGCTTAAAAAGAGGGCTGGGTTAGGGAGTTAAATTTCTTATTTTTGTTATTCTGTACAGGGGGGCTTTATTATTATTTATTATTTTGTGTGTGAGTGTGTGTATACACGTGTTCACCTGCATTAGAGTGTATATGTGGAGGTCACAGAATAACTTGAGAGAGTTACTTCTTTCCTCCTACGATGTGGGTCATACAGCTTGGTGACAGGCCTTTTTACCTACTGAGGCACCTTGTTGGCTTGAGATCTTCATTTTAAAAGAAGATCTCAAAAAAAGAATATATATATATATTTTGAAATATATATATGTATACATATATATACATACATATATATTGGGTTAAAGAGCTCATTGGACTTCCTTATAAGAATATTATTAGGCATTTTAGCATTACATCTATGGAAATACATCTTCATTTAAGAGAGAATTAAAATTTATGTGCTAGCTCAACTTTAAACAGTAATAGATTATAATGGTTCTTGCTCCTAACAGGGCATATGGGACCCCAATCTTACACAGGCTTTAAACAAATTAACCTCTGAAGATTACTGCCCACTTATTACATTAAATGCTCTGCTTGATTCCCAAATATCTCATCTCAATTGGGAAAACAGTTGAAGAAGATTCTGTTAACTGTGAACATGTAAGGGAACCATGGGCTTCACAAATGAGCATCAGTATCTGGAGAGTCGATTTCAATCAACATTCTTGGCACAGTGTCAGGGACACTAATGAGGGGCTAAGAGGAACAGGACACCAAATCCACCTAGGAGGGACAGAGAGGTGCTGGCTGCCTCTGACACCTGAGTCCTTCTGAAGTGTGGTTCTGCCACCCACCCCTGACATTGACTAAACTGATACCAGAAAGATCAACAGGGGGAAAAATGATCCCATCAAAAAAGAGGGAAAACCATTTTCCCCAAACAAAAAGTGACAACAGCTTTAAAAAAAAAAAAGCCAAACGTATTAACGTGCAGCCAGATGTCAAGGTGCTGTGGTGACAGCTGCAAGAGAAATACAGGGAGACTTGATATGCAGAGGGAGCATCCAGAAAAATAGAAATAAGCCACCCGCTGGCAAGCCCAGACAAGCTATACACCCCTGCATGCTACAGCAGCTCTAGACAACAATAGACTAAATGGCGTATGAGCAAGAGGCTAAGAACACATTTACTCTGCTGTGTATTGGGTAATCTCAATGTTACCTCTCAACACTTTCCTCCTATCTCATGGTATGGTTGATGTATAAGATATTAAACTCAATTTGTGCTAATAGCAACACTTGGAACACATAGAATTTAATTCTGCAAGTAATAACAGTACCTACTAATTGGGAAGAAGAACATGAATATAAGTCAGCATGGTCAGAGACAGAGTTTAATTTCAGTGGAGTCTGAGAGGATGCCACTCCTGAGGATGTCATAGCTGAGCAGAGACTGGGGGACATTGCTAGGTAGAAGGAGCATCATGGTTCTAGCTGCTGTTGGGCTAGCAGCATGCCATGGCCGTTGCTTAGAGTGTAGACAGGTAGGCAGGCAGGCAGGCAGGCAGGCAGGCAGGCAGGCAGGCAGACAGACAGACAGACAGACAGGCAGACAGCCAGTGAACAGGGACGAGGAAGACAAGAGGCCAGGAGTCTAGAAGGAGGCTGGGAATGGCACTGATTCATATATTTTATGTTTTGGGCCTGGTTTGTTTTGTATTTTTTCTTACTTTAGATTTCTGTCACCATTTCTTTTTCCTGTGTGCCCAGACAACTTATACAGGGGGAAAGATTATCACACAGAATGTTGTTTCCATTTGACTCTAATTAAAAAAAAAAGTTATACGCTTTATCATAAAGCAATCTGGTTTCTGGGTCTATAACAACTCTCTGGGGCAGTGTGGGTAACTTCAGAATGTGCATAGAGATTTCCAGAAAGGCCTCTTTGTCTCTTTCTGTTTGTTTTTTTGGGACTCTCTAGAGAACACAGCTGGATCCTGCTGCCATTATAGCCACTATAAGGCCTCAGTTACAGCTCTTCTATGGTCTCAGATGCCTTACTGGCTTCTAGCTTTGAGGCCCCAGACAATGCAGGACCTGAAAAAAGATGTCCTTATGTGGAATCTTGAGTTGCGGATCTGGGCCTGTGCTGGCCTGCAGAACAACTTCAAGGAAGATGAGAAAAGGTTTAGGAAAATCTGTGTTTTAAAAAAAAGATTTATTGCCAGGCGTTGATGGTGTATGCCTTTAATCCCAGCACTCGGGAGGCAGAGGCAGGCGGATCTCTGTGAGTTCGAGGCCAGCCTGGTTTACAGAGCTAGTTTCAGGACAGGCTCCAAAGCCACAGAAAAACCCTGTCTCAAACAACATAACAACAAAAAGATTTATTTTAATATTTATTTATTTGTGTGTGTGTGTGTGTGTGTGTGTGTGTGTGTGTGTGTGTGTGTGTGTGTGCATCAAGCATATGCAGGTTCCTATGGAGGCCAGGAGAGGGTGTCAAATCCTCTGGAGCTGGAGTTGCGAGCTGTCCAATGTGGACAGCAGCACGTGTCTTTAACCACTGAGCCATCTCTCCAGCCCCAAAGCCTCCTATTTTAACATCTGACTTTCATTCTTCTTGGTCATTCTCTGCAGTTTAATCTACTACAAATGAAATCTTAAAACCCAAGGCCCCCATATGCTCAATAGGAATGTTCAGAAATCCTAGTAGCTACCAACTTTGAAACCATATTTTCCAGGACTAATATTTTTTGTGGTCTGGCTGAAAACCTTGAGTGCTTTGATTTTCTCTTGGGGACAAGAGTGCTAGCCATGTAGCAAATGTCAATTATCTCATGATTAATATGATGTTGTACATTTAATTTGATGACCCAGACATTATTTTTGTTAGGCAAAAAAAAAAAAAAAATTTTATTGACTTGGTGGTATATGTTGTGTATTCTTTTCACTTTTCTAAGAGCCCGTTTACATTGCATGTGGGAAGGGAAGCCTCACTTCCACACCTTTCCTCACAGGCATAGTGAGGACTTGCATAGGGCCCTCCCCGGAAGAGCAGGGTCAGCAGACCTGTCAACACTGAAAACCCTTCACAAAGCACCTTCACCTGTTACAGTGAAACAAACGCTGGGGAGCTGAGCCATTTAGCTAGCTGTGTGGTGTGCAGTGCTGGCACAATCCAGTGCTGCTGCTGGTGGCTGCCCCTCCACCCAGCACCTGGCCTCTTGGTAGGAAGAAAAAAAAAAAAAAAATGGCCTGAGCAGAAGGTGCTCTCCACATTCCATCTGTTCGGGATTTTCAGATTCACGTATGCTTCATACCCATAGTCGCAAATGCCTAACTGGACCGTGCATTTGGGTCTGGCTGGGGAGGGCGGGGCCTATCCATCCCTTAACTCTTCGAGGAAGTAGTATTTCCTATTACGCACCACTGGGTGAATGCTACCATCATTTGTGGAGGGCTTGCTGTATCTGTGCCAGTGCTCTGGGCTAAGTGCACACCCAGTGTTTTCAGGCTCCACCCCCAAACCCTCTAGGATGCTAAGTTGCTTTCCCCATTTTACTATGGACAGAGAAGGCAAGGAGCTTGCTCAGGCTCTCAGTTAGCAGGTGCGGGAGCAGAGCAACTCTGACTCACAGCCAGCTTTGTGCCTGTCGCCTCTAGCCATTGTCCCCCACATGCTGTTTTTCAGTAGGTGGTGGCTGGCACGGAGGGCAGTGGGCAGGGTGGGGTGGGGTGGGGCGGGGTGGGTGGGGTGGGGAGATGATGCTAGGCCCCTCACATTCCTTCACTGTAGGACTGTGATGCAAAGTTTGCACAGCAATTTCAGAAGCAGCAATAGTGGAGTGCTAGAAAGCTTGCATGATGGAAATGATGGAAGACACAGGACTGGAATAATCTCATGATAATTGAAGGCCTCTACACCCCACCCCACCCCACTCCCCGTGCTGTCTGTAAGAACTGTGGTGGGTTTTGGCTTTTGTTTATTAGAAACACAGGCAAGGTGGTTGCTGTTCCTCTAACCTGCAGCAATATGTCCTGGCCCCCCTCCCTCCCTCCCTCCCTCCCTCCCTCCCTCCCTCCTTCCCTCCCTCCCTCCCTCCCTCCCTCCCTCCCTCTCTCCTTCCCTCCCTCCCTCCCTCCCTCCCTCCTTCCCTCCCTCCCTCCCTCCCTCCCTCCCTCTCTCCTTCCCTCCCTCCCTCCCTCCCTCCTTCCCTCCCTCCCTCCCTCCCTCCTCTCGCTCCTTCCCTCTCTCCCCCCTCTCTCTTCCCCTTCCTTCCTTCCTTCCTTCCTTCCTTCCTTCCTTCCTTCCTTCCTTCCTTCTTGGTTTTTTGACACAGGGTTTCTCTGTAGCTTTAGTTGTCCTTGAACTCGCTCTGTAGACTAGGCTGACTTCAAACTCACAGAGATCCACCTGCTTCTGTCTCTGTGATTAAAGGCCATCACTGCCCAACTAGATCCTGGCTTTTCTATAGTGTGACTGCCTCACTTTCTGTGCATGGCTGTGGCCACAGGGTTAGTGGCTGTTTGAGAAGGGTGACAAACCTCCATTCCCTTGGGTCCATTCTTTATATAAGCAGTGAGAGGTTTGGAGGGGTTCCCCAGACCGCAGCAGGGGGTAGGCGTTTAGGAGGCAGGATAAGCTCGCACCACTGAGAAGCCAGTGGTGCATTCCTTGTCCCTGACCCAGAATAAGGCCTCAAACCCATCCTGTTTTCCGAGGCCTCTTTCTCTTTGCTCTCCATCCCTGGGCATCAGCTCCATCGTCCCTAGCTTCTTTGACCACTACACACCCACACACACCCTTCCTTTGTACCCCAGAAGGCAGAGTGATCCTGGGCGGTGTTCCCAAAGCATTCTTCCCCAGTTGGGACCCAAGGTGGCGCCTCTCCTGGATCTGTCCCAGAGCCCAGGCCGGACTGAGCTGAATGTAAACTCACTGGCCAAAACTCCTCCTTTTAGGGAGTGCGGTAAATTAGATCGTCTCTGCACCCTGCTGTTGCAATGGTGCAGGCTGTGAAAGGGAGGATTCTCAGAGGAGCTGTGTTTTAATGTAGCAATTTGATTCAATTTTCCACTCTATAAAATTACCCATCACTGCTCGTTGCTTTCTAACAGACACCTTCACTCTTAATTTAACAATCCTATCGAATTCTGCCAGGGAAATTGGAAAAATTTATCACCTGTGAAATTTTATTTTCCTTTGGTTGTATCTGTTTTTGTAAAACTTCATTAACGACGATGACTTGCTGAGGAAATTATCATCCTTTTTTTTTTTTTTTTTTTTTTTTTTTTTAACTTCAGACACAAGAAATGGCTCGACCTCAACCAAGATATCATTTGCATGATAAAACACAACAAAAAAGGCTGGGGAAGCCGAGGCTGGTAGAGGCTGCAGGAGCAAGGGGGAGGAGTGGACTCTCCTAGGTGGGGTTGTGTGGACACAGCCTTGCAACTTGACTGGGGACAATGACATGGCTTCTCTTTCAGGCAAGAGACGAATAGGGAATGCCTACTTAAGAGGGTTGGACCCTCTTCTTAGGGAGCCCTGAAAAGCAATTATTTACTGATGATGCTTTTAGCTAGGGACCCTGTCTTCAGGGGCCTAAATGTTAGATTCACCTTAGTTCCTAGGTTCATCTGGGATGCAGGTTTACATTGCTATAAATTTTGGCTTAATTTGAATTTCTTAGCAGAGCACTAAACTCCTGGCAAATTTCCATCGCAGCGCTTTCTGAATGGACCTGAAGATTCAGCTTTCCCATTGTCTAAATACCTCACAATTAAAAGGCTCAGGCTTTGGTTTTCCAGTCTGACCCCCACTGTGCTCTGCACTGTTCACCAGCTGCTGGATCCCCACCAGAAATGGTTCCCTGAAAGCAGTGATGACTGTGCGTTTTTCTGAGATGCTAGTGAGCCTGCCTTCTGAAGGAGGGGGCTCCATCCTCCTGCTTCGGCAGTGGGCGGAGGGCAAGCAGGGTCGCTTTATTCTCAGATGACATTTTGGTTTCGGACAATAATGAGTTGTGTTCTACCAGAGTTTTACTGTATCACTAAAATAGTTTGTTGGCATGTGTGTAATTCAGACTTTTGAAAGCTTCCGTACCTTTGAGGCATCTTTTAATCCTTCTCGAGATTCTACAGAAAGCAAGTGAGAACTAAGAGTTATGAGAACTCACCCCCAAACTCAGGGGAAACCAATGAAAACGGGGGAGTGTTTAACCTCAGAGGCACAGGGACAGATGACTTCATGTGGCACAGATGAAAGACACCTTGGTGGACTTCATCTTTTCCAGAGCAGGCAGAGCCGCTGTACCGGGAGTCATGAACTTCCTACACTGTCCCCTGCACAGAATGACGTTTAGATCATTTGGATCGGGACTCTTTTGTGGAGTCTCATCCTTCCACCAGCCCAAGCGTTTTTTTAAAAGTAGGGGGAGGTGGATAATTAGGAAATATTTCACCTGGTAGGACTTCATAAATGTCCTCGTCTTCATCTGTAGGCTGAGGCAAGGTCTTGGCTCTGCGCTGGGAACCGGACTTTGGGGAGTCAAAACCATCAATGTCATCATACGTTTCTTCTTCTTCTTTCTCCTCTTCTTCCTCCTCTTCTTCCTCTTCACAGGGAATGGTTGAAGAGCTCAGATCTGCCCGGGCAAAGATAAGAATGAGTAGAGGTAGAAAGTAAAAAAAAAAAAAAAAAAAAAAAAAAAGAAAAAGAAAAAGAAAAAAAGAATGGGGCTGGGTGAGGGAGGAGGGGGGACGAGAATAAAACATGTCAGAAGAAAATGAAACACTAGGTTAAGTGCCCTTATTTCTAATGCAGGCCTCGGTGGCAGGAATCTACAGGAAAGGCCAGCCCGGCACCGCATCAGGTTTAAACCACCAACATAAATCGTCTCTGGCAATAAAACTTGGTCAGAATGAAGAGGCCTGAAAAGTATGGGTGTGCGAGTGAAAACACAAGGTGAACGGAAGAGAAGAGGCCAGATGAGGCACTGCCAGGGTGCCATGCTCTGTTCATCAAGCAGAAAACCGATGGGAGAGTGATGGCCCCGGGTTCCCTAAGGCGACACAGCCTGGGCCACGATGGTGGAGCCTGGGCCACGATGGTGGAGCCTGAGCTCTCAGAAGCTCATCTCCCGATGGCCTCATTGTAGAATTCAGACAAATTTGTTTGTGGAGAGGGAAGAAAAATGGGGGAAAAAGCAGCAGAAGAAAAGAAATGGGGTATGGGAAAACAACTGTCTTGGAATGGCTAAACGGCACAGTTACCATGTCCTTTTATGGCCTGGCTGACCTTCAATTGGGTCACTGAGTAGAGGACATTCAGCCATTACAGCTCTGGTGAGCACCAGGGCAGGGAGGAAGATTGGTTTCAGTTCTGGTGGGGGTGGGGGTGGGAAGTTCATTTTCTGCCTTGGTGTGCTCCTGAAACCCCTCCCCCCCAACAAGGGTCCCCTGTAAGACCCAGTGAGCACTGTGAGTGTACTCTGGGGAAGGGGAGGATGGAGAGACTTGAACAGTTCATTTCAAAACACAATAAAACTGTTTGGCTTGATTAGGCTTTTAATAAAGATTTCCCAACAAATTTCATCTGAATTCTGGCGACTTCATATGGGGAAAGGATCAAAGGCACATTTGCGGCTTCAACCATACGTTATTATTTTGTTTGTTTTAAAGCAAAATGGAATGAATAATTTCTTCAATGTGAGATTCTGAAGGTACCACAGGGTACAGCTCAATAAAGCTGCTTTGGGTTTTATGGAGGTTTACACACTTAGGGGTATATTACACGCATAAATCCTAGGCACCTAGATGAGAGTACCCTGTAGCCTCGCCATCAATGCTCATGTTTGCCTAGTTCCAGTCTATTATTCGCGATGCTGTCGGTGCTCGCTATAGTTTGTTTTTGTGATAGCAGAGGTACAAGTGAGTAAAAGAGGCAATTCTTGTAATCAAGGCCCCGTTGCTCCCTTCTTTTTTATCCACAATGAAATCTTACTGCAGATTAATTAACTGTGATGAGAAAGCTTGGCGATTTTAGGTGGCTGTGCACCTCTGTCTTGGGCCGTCTACAAAGTTGGTGTTTTGATGTTTTGCTGAGGCCGGGTCCTGCTAGCTTGGTCTATGAGCCTCCATTCTTGTTGGCCAAATCTTCCTGCTAGGCCACTCCCAGGCAAGGCTTCCTGGGCTATGTGGCTGCTGCTCCAGGCCTGCAGGCTGGCCAGTAGAGGGCGCTCTAAGAACAGCCCTTTCACCTCTTCAGGCAGGACTCTTGCCATCTCAAGGCAAGGGCCATTCTAATGTGGCTTGAGAAACAGCAATTTAGTTTTAATGTCCAGTGTCCCTGATGACCACTAAGGTAAGTCTAGAGCTCTATTTCTAAACAAAAACAAAAATAAAAGGAGGAGGAGAGGGAAGGTTTTGGATCTCAATTAGATGATGGTTATTATGAATTACCCTTCTAGAATAAAAAGGAGTTGGGGGACAGTGACTTGAACTTCAGAACATCTTCCAAACGATGATTAGTATTATAGACTTGTCTACACGGTGTCAGTGGGTAGGCTATGGCATCAGAGGTGACCTCCAGGTGGATCACTGCCTTGCCTTCTCATTCATATATGATATTTTTGTTGTTATAAATTTATAAGAGCAATATGGGGTAGGTGAGAATAGGGGGAAAACACACATATGGAAACCTTTAGATTAAACTTTCAAAACAGAACTTCAACTGCAAATCCACTCATGTAGCACACATAAGTGAAATGGTAGCTCTTACCTTTTAACAAGAAACTTATTTGATCCACCCAGTCTCTGGCTTCAGCTGGACTAAGAGCTGTAAACTAGAGAAGAACGAGGGGGGTTAATTTAGCCATCACCTCCCCTAAAGCCGCCATGACTCTTGCTAAACAGACTCAAAGGAATCCGGGCTTCAGAACCGAGTGTGGAGCTTAGGGTTCTCCATCTCCTTATCATTTAGAAAAAAAAGATCAAAACATCTCACACAGCTGCTTTATGCCTTCAGCAACCTTACACACCAAGGAGGACAGCTTTAAGTCTGGATGCTTATGTTCGATTACTTCTTCATCAGAGACTGATGAGAGAAAAGTATATATATGTAGAAAAATCAACGTGGACATGGAATGGGAACAGTACAAGGGAGGGGTCTTTGACAGCAAGGGGATTTGTTTTTCAGTGTCAGGGCTGATACTAGGGGTCTTGCGCATGCGAAGTTAAGTGCTCTACCGCGTAACTAGATGTCCACTCCACAGCAGGATGTTGGGAAGAGGCAGGGAGCACTTATTTTTGTTTCAAGCAGGCGTGGAGAGGTATGGATTGCTGAAATAATGCTGTCTTGGTTGGGTTTTTAGAGTGTTGCTGGAAAGCAATGGAGGGAGCTGAACACTTCAGCCATGGGAACCATGTGGGCGGTGAGAACGTTAGACACGTGACAAGCAGGTCAGGCGGACCGGAGACCAAGTGGAAAGCAGAGGGTCAGGCAGGAGGGCTCTGCCCGGACTCAAAATGGAGGCAAGAGGAAGCCACTGTCAGCTCTAGCAAAGAATGTGGGTGATTCTATTAGTAGCTGTGGCTAGGAAGCATTGGACTAGGGATATCTGGAGACTGAAGATCAATTAGGAAGCTGTTTAAGTGGCCCTCTGGGTGAAGTGATAGGGACTTAGCTACTGTGATGGCCCTGGGAATAAATAAAGAGAGGAAGGAAAGGGCCAAAGGAAGAATCCACCGCCCAGAGTGGTGGTTTAGATTCAATGGGCCAAAGACAGGCAAGCGAACTGACCACATCCTGAGTCACAAAACAGTGTAGCCAAGCACCAACCCTTTGCAATTTTAAAAAACGAATCAACTTGAAATGAAAGAACATTTTAATTCTATGGCCATTAGGGTTCGATAAAAGTACATGCTGCATAAGAAATATAGGTTCATGCTTTATCATTATTGTTCTTTCTTGCGCTCTCCCTCCCTCCCTCCCTCCCTCCCTCCCTCCCTCCCTCCCTCCCTCCTTCCCTCCCTCCCTCCCCTCCTCCTCTCTCTGTGTGTACACATACTCTTTGTATACAAGCAGAGGCCCAGAGGGCATTGATGCTTTGCTCTATCACTTCTATCACTTTCAACATTATTATTTTGAGGCAGAGTCTCCCCTTGATCTCTGAGCTTGTGTTTTCTGGTTAGGCTGGCACTCAAAAAGCCCCAGCAATCCTTGGGTCTCTATTCCCCAAGGTTCTGGGCTTAAAGGAGTGCATGAGACCATATCTGGCTTGTTCTATGGGTTCTGGATTTGAACTCAGCTTTTCATGGTTGTGTAGCAACCAAGAGTCATCTGAATCATCTCTCCGGAATAGTCATAGTTTCTGGAAAACACACAGTTCTAGAAAGTGTTTCTGGGAATATTGGTTTGAACTTTTCACATAAGCTTTGATCTGGATGTAGTAATATTATAACTTAATAATAATAACTTAGAAACATGCTGAGTGCATACATCTGTTGCATAATGTTTACAAAGGAGCCTATAGAGAACTTTTAGTTAAACTTTAAGACATCTGGATATTGAATAATGAGCATATAGATCATTTTATCAAATTAATGGTCAAGACACTATCAAGGGCAAAAAGTTGAGTGTGGAAGAAAATTTGGAAACTCAAAGGGTTCTTTAAATTGTTAATTTAATTTTTGTATGTTTTTTTCTTTTTTTCTAAGGTAGCTAAAGTTCAGATACATAGCTTTGGTGAAGATGTGATAAAATAAAGATTATCTACAAGTGAACAGACAATATACACATACATGTAAAATACATACTTGATTAATATCAATATATTCACTCAGACATAGTTTTAAAAAAGGAGTAGTGAATATTCAAACACATATAAAAATTACCACAGCGGGGAATAAGTTTCTCATTGACAATGCTTCATAGACCTCCAGACTTCACTATTTCTCCTCGGAAACCATTGCAATCAAGGGCTTGGAAATCCTTCTAGAGACACAGAATCACAGCATATCCACACCCAGAGGCGAGGTTTTAGACAGAAAGGCAAACATGGGAAAATTATTTTTCATTTTGTTGCTTATTTTGGGTTTCATGGATGGACATAAGGTTGACCGGTTGGAAAACAGAGAGGATGGGAACCGCATTGGCGAAATCAGCCTGTGAGCAAGGAATTGTACTGTGGGTTGTAATAACCAAGAATCTCACCTGTGGGATGATGCTGGGGAGACAGGGGTGGGGTAAAGCCAAGTAAAGGTGGTCTCTAGGGTGAACTTAGCAACTTACGAGAGGGGAAGAGCTTGACACGCAAAGGATGGAACAGGAAAGCAGGTCTTAACTGGGGAGAAGTGAGCAGGTTTTATACAGGATGGGACCCAGCACAATGGCCAGTGACCATGGCTCCCACGCAGCAGCAAGGAAAATGCGAGGCTAATAAGGATCACCAGACCATCCTACCTCATAGCTGCGCCTATCCTGGGAAGTCAGTTCAAAGCAAGATTCTTTCTTGGAGTCTTTTCGAAGGTGGGGGGCCATCCGGACGCTGTAGCCCTTAATGAGAAAGGTCCCTTTGGGTTGCTTGCCTGCAAAATAGCAAAGTTTCCTGTATCTCTAGAGAAGACACAACAGCTAAGGGGAGGCATCTCCTCTGGTATGGAAAATAGAAAGCACCAAACAGCTGTTACACCCCTGAGGAAACCACAATTGTCTAAGAAAGGCTATTAGGGACACCTGGGAAGAAGCTTTGGCCATCATCAGATAGATCAGCACCAAGCAAGGGAAATCCAACACGAAAGGTTATTTTACCAAAAGTGTCCAAGAGAGACGGGGAATTTATTAGAATGTTAAGGGATCTATAATAACAGAGAGCAGGAGTTATTACAACAGGGAGAGTGGCTGTAAATGCCGGGCTCTTGAAAGCTATTACAGAGCCCAAACATTATTATCGGGGCCAGCAGAGTTCACGTTCAAGGAGGGGCACAGCAGCACAGAAGGTTATCCTCAAGTCCCCGAATCTCCTTCCATAACGTACCTCAAATGCACGCCCCTCCCCTGCGGGCCGGGTGAGAATTTACACTGGAAGAAGAATAATTC